>JAQIYC010000040.1:0-24419 GCA_034699545.1 Porobelba spinosa
TCCGCAGCTTAGGTGAGTGGCTAATAAAGGTTTTCTAGATAGAGGGTGAGGGAATAATTGCTTGAACACTTTCGCACCTAAACACAATAGATATGTTATTTTTTATATAAAACATTCTAATTTAAGTTTTAAAATGTAACATTTTTGAATTATAAAATAATTTAAAGAATATTTGACAAAAGATATTTGGAAGAAGAAGATAATCAAATTTTAAACATTATTGAAATTAAAAGTATCTTAAATTAAATTTATCTTTTTTGTCGTAAACATAAAATCAATAAATGTATTGTTTGGGTTAGAAATAAAAAAGAATATAAAGTATAAAATGTAGTCTTACTGACCATATATTATATTAAGTTAACTTAAATAAAAGAATAAAATAAAATTGATTTTTACTCAATTTTGACTGCATTTGCGATCTCTATGCAAAATCTAAATGAGTTAAGTTTAATATGAATAAAAGTTAGCTTTCTCCTTCTTTCTCTGCTTGGCAAAAATACTTTAACGTGCGTTCAATCGAATATACTCTGTATCTTAAATTTTATTTATATAAAATAGTGTTCACAAGAAATACTTGGCTGCGACTACTGTTTGGCCATTCGTTTCTATATATCTTATTTGAGACGTTTTTTCTCATTTTATTTATCAGAGTTTTAGTACAGAATAACTTTTTATGGCAACGCAGAGAATAAACGCACGTATGTGTGGTATATGTGCTATCTGTACATCGAAAGACCGATTCTTTGATTTGATTTATCAAACACTATATATTTGATTGGCCGTCAGGGGCTCCTTCTCTCTCATCTACTTTTTGTTTTTTGCTACAGTTGTCCGGAATTGCATCAAAATGTGCAGAAACGCCAACGAAAAAAATAACAGAAACTTAAGTCAATTTTGTTTTTAGTATCTCTTATCCGATGTTTTCTCATTTCAAATGAGCTTAAAGAGAGATACCAGCACTCAATAGTTTGGCTAAAACTTGTCTCGACTCAATTCCGTTTCAACTATTGAACTCATTTTTCATTTTCAATCTTCGCTCTAAACGACTAATTTTGGGTTAAAATTAGCCACAGATTCGTGTCTTAGATATACTAATGTTTATTGATCTCTAAAAGAAATAAACCATTTTATGGCTTAAAATATACTCAAAGAGAAAAAAATTAAATTTGTAAATATTGTCATAAATTAGTTTTAATTGGTCTCAAATTAATTTATTCTAGCTGAATAATAAATTGTAAAATTTAATTTAATTTTTTATAATCAATTAAATAAATAAAGATTATATTTTATAAATTAGTTGCAACTTATAAAGCTGATAATTTTGTTACTTAGTTACTGTTGATTAGATTTGAATTCTAAATTATAAAATTAAAAATTTTAAATTAAGCATTACTTAATAAAATTAAAGTAAAAATAATTAGCAAATAAACTAATTATATATACCGTATAGTGAAGACACACTTTACATGACATAATAGAAAACAAAAAGAATGAACGAATATATCTGTGTTTTGCAATAAGTTTGTATAATCTTGAGCCAGTTTAGCGATTTGATTGCATAGATAAGGCATTTGTGGATAGAGAGCTCGGGCAATATAGCCTGAGCACATGCTCCCTCAGTCTCCGTGAAAACAGCTATTTTTGCGCCGACTGACTGACTGATGAATTATTGACGAAGCTGTGCCAGCAATGCCAAGCCAGCCAAGCCATGCCATGCCAAGCAGCTAATTTGCTGGCTTTTGTAATAACAACCCTCACCATATACAAAGAGGATCGGAATTGCAATGAGAACCTATTGTTAAAAATGACATTTACTATATATATCAAAACGAGTGCATTATTTTTTATAACTTTACTCTACATTAGCAGATGTGCACTAAAGAGAGTCTACTTTTATGTTTAATATTTTTTACACCCTTTTTGTTACATAACTTTTTTTATAGTCTTATTTTTATTGAACAAAAATTTAGTGAAACAAAAGTTTATTTTTTCGATTCTTTACAATATTATGTATTTAACGTTTCGAAACATTGAATGAACTTGATATAGAAAAGCAATATTTATTTACTGTAATAATAATTTAAGTTTAATAATTCAGATATGCATCAAATGCTAGTCATATGTCTCTCCTTTGCATCTCGAGAGCAAAAATCAATTTCTATTATTTTATTATTTTCCCCTTCGCTTCAATTCAGCGCTAGTTTTAGCTCTAATAGAGTATAAATTTTAGCATTGGTTGCATTCATCCGATGGTTGGCTCACCGTTTCCGTAGGGTTTGCGCCACCAGTTATCTCATATTTAAATTGTCATCTGATATGACGACACCATTCCCGCACTTCTTCTTTTAGATGAACTTTATTTTAATTTTTATATACAATTATTGAATCATATATTTACTTAGAAATAAAGATAAATTTTTCTATTATTTTATTTATATATTTGATAGCTTTTGGCAAATAATTCACTCAAATATACTAATTCTAGTATTAGATAATTTTAAACAAATAAATAGTTTCTATTTTGTTTCCTTATATTCTGTTTATATTTAATAATAAAATTATATTTTATTTTGAAGTTTGTTTTTAAACACTGAATAAATTGAGTGAATAATATAAAATATGAACTTGATTATAAATCAAGAATTGGATGTCATTAATGACATAAAAATCTAATCAACAAAACATGAATCAGAATGAGAGACGAGTTTGTCATAAAACTGTGGCAATGAAGCCATCACTGCATTCACATCAGTTCATACACTTAGTTGTGTTACACAATAGACTTCGGGAGAGAGAAGTGCTCTTATAAACAGCCATTGAATCATTGAATCAGATTCTATTACCAGTGAATGTATGACAAACATTAGACTAACAAAAAGCAAATAATGGGTGCACTTCACTCATATTGATCCCAATCCCATCTCTTCATCTGCTCTCTCTCTCTCTCTCTCTCTCTCTCTCTCTCTCTCTCTCTCTCTCTCTCCTCAATATTATTATTTTTTCAATAATTGCGATTTGAATGCCATATGTAAAACATGAAACTTTGCATTTGCTTTAAAATATTAAATTTTCTTTATTTCTTAAGTTTTTCTCAAATATTTATTTTTCTGTTTTACTACTTTTAAACTTTTTTACGTTCTTTTGTTTATAGTTCTGTTTATTCATTATATAATTTATATTGAATTATATAATTATCTAATAATGAGAAAACAGTTTACAATAAAATAATTTATTTCTTTTCGCTATTGTCTGAATAAATAACATTTTATTTTTAGAAATTAATTTTTATCAACAAATTTAATATTCATTTATTTCGTAATTTTTATCGACCAAATCCATTGGGACTATGATTTTTAACACTATATGGTTTTCATTAACAATTTGGCCATTGAATGGACAACAATATGGATTAATATATTTATTGCATAAAATAGTAATTGAATTATCGGCTCCACTCATGTGTTGTTTGTTTTAGACTGTAATCCTATCTTTTAGTCGTTAATTCTTAAGATATATTTGTGAAATAATACTCGTTTTGAGTCAATTAATTTTTAATAAGCAAAAATAGTTGTCATTTACAATAATAATTAGTGGTTCGCATGCAGATCATGTCTATTCGGTTTTAATATTGCTTTAGAGCGTATGTAATGCACAACTGGTCTCATATATACGCGATTGCATACAAACTTATGTAAAGCATATTAGGCGTAAGGCATCAAAGCATACAGAATAATGTATATGAATTCGTATGTATAATATATAAATTGCATAACCAATACAGTAATGTCTAGTTTAGATGTGCGAGAGAGGCACAGATCACAGTCAACCTGACGACTAGTCTTCGCTCTCAATATAACAAAACAATAGATTTGAAACAAAAAATGGAATATTTTAGTCTAAAACTAAATAAAAAGAAATTCTCTATTATTCGGCATTTTTGAGTCGGTTAAGCATTGAATGTACACTCGATTGTTGTGTTCTATTTGTAGTGCTGGCAGTGAGCGCAGGCATAGCACAGCACAGCAGAGTATGGCAGTGGTGTACGGCACTGGTGTGTGGCACTGGTGTATAGAGTGGTGTTGCTAATTTAACGTGTAGCTGAGCGGCATTTTGTGCGTTGAACGATCCAACGTGGAATTCTCTTAGGAGCCATTTCTCGTGAGGATTGCATGTATTTCGATGCATACCTGAGCTATTCCTAACTGCTAGTATTGTGCACTACATTATATGTTTGTTACTCTACACGTTCTTCACACGTCACCACCTGTGCTGTGCTCTACATAATTAACGAATTATAATCAACTGAAATATGTCTGCGACAACTTCTCCTTCCCCAGGGGTTCAGGCAAATAGAGCACAAGAATATTCATGCCGTTAGACGTTATAAACATTATAGACATTATATGCATAAACGCCGAACAACTTGAATGAAAAACTTACATAACTTGATATGAATTCATTTATTCATTCATTCACTTTATTCTCTATTTATATCTATTTTTCAGTTTATATTAGCTTTTAATGAAAGAGTGAGAGAGAGGGAGATATAGAAAGAGAGAAACTCTTATATAAAATCGAATTGTTTGATGTGTCAAACGCACAGACATGAAAAGCAGTTGAATCTCGTCCTCACACACAGTCTAACCGTCTTTCCTCTGACACTATCCTGAGCCGAACGTGCCTTTAATTCTGACTAATTCTCTGTAATGGTGTCTGACATCACAACACAACTGTCAATCAGTTTGGAGAACATATACTACGACTACAACAGCAATGAATGGAAAGACTTTTCTAATATCTAATATGTTTTACTCCTCAGCCAAACAGTTGAGTCGAATATTCCGCAGTCTATCCAACAGTATATATATTTGCTTTTATTGTTGTTATTTAATTGGCAAACGAATGAAAATAAATCCAAAACTCTTTTGTTTATTTATTTACTTAAATTAAGGCTCAATATTGGATGAGAGGCAAAGAAATAAAGAAAAAGTTTATTCTTATTCTCTCAGAATTATTTGAACCAAATTTGAGGTAAAGGCACAGACATTGCATTTTGCCAAAAGTGAATCAGATTTGATTCGCCTATTCCTACTCTAACTTACTATATGTCTGTGCCCGGCCTTCCCTCGAGAATAAGAACAGAGGGAACGCATCGAATGAGTGACTCAGGGAGAGCTCAGATAGAGATGGGAATGGGAGAGCAGGAGAGGCAGAGGAGAGATGGATGGATGGATTGCGATAGTATAGACGCACAGCAATTGAAGCGCAGTATGTTTGGGCAAAATAAGGCATATATTGTATGACATAAAAGCAAAGCTAAACTCGTATTCATATCGACGAATATCTTGAGGCAATGTATTAGTGCCGAAGTTAATACACTTATATCCTGTGTTAAATATTATGCCCAAAAGAAGTCCTTTTTTGCATTTATTAGTTAACAACGGCTCAGATGCACAGACTCTCGATATTCAGTTCGAGATATAATGATTTTAGTCGGAAGAGTGCCATTCGTACAATTCGTACAATTCATGCCTTTACTGCAATTGTTTGTCAGATTTGAGGTGTTATTACTCTACTAATCAAAAAGTGAGTGAAACGGCTGATAGTGAGACAGCACTCGATTTACTGCTCTTTTGCATTACTTTATCGCTATTAGAGTATTAGACGAAAACTGAGAGCATTGAGTGATTCATTCGCAGAATAATATTATATCATTTTGATCGAGACTCGAATATGTTCTTCCGTTTGGCATTTCCTATTCATTGGCAAATAATCAAAATAGGAAATAGAGGTGTGATTCAGTCGAAAGGCAGTGGAGGTGTTGGATGTGCTGGTTGTGTCGGTTGTGTTGGTTGTGTTGTACGTTTCATACATACAAAGTCAAACTGATGAAATCGAAATAATTATCGAAATTAATTTTTCTCAGACATATAAAACTCAATTCCACGCAAAAACTTTAAAATAATTTATATCTTTTGTCGCAATAGCAGTCATTAAATATTTTCATATAACGTATTCGATGTAAAATAGTTGTAAATAATTTTTTAGTGAATTCATATCGTGAGTTAAATCTATCAAAATATGCATTAATAATGATTGTTAAGGGAGTTATAAAAGAGAAAAATTATTGTGAAATACAAACCAATTCTTATATAGTATTTCTAATTAAGCATTTGGAGTGTATTTTTGTTGCAGAATATAACATCCAATACGTGATACTAATACCTGCTTTTTGAATGAGTTTGTATGCAAATTAAACCACCCCTTAGTCTATATAGTCATTAAACACTTACGAAAATTCAGCCTAAATTCTATCAGTCTTTGCAGAATTTGTATGTTTGTGAGTCTCCAACCCATCCAGTGCTGTCGAGAATATCTGCTATAGTATTGCAGTTCGGAATAGACTTTGAGTTATGAGTGCGAGAAAGAGATAGATAGAGAAGGAGAGGGAGAGAGAGTGTGTTGGTCTGAAAGAGGCGAATAATTACCATTTAATGAGATTGGATCCATGATTAGCACATACAACGATACCATTCATGTTAGGCAATCGACGATATGTGCCAGAGTTGCCTACGTATGCCTGTGCTGTAAGAGTGAGCGCTCTCCCTCTTATGATGCATGACCTCCACCCAAACTGTAAGCCAGCAGAAAAGGGTGCGGTTCACGAAAATGAGAATCATTTCACTTAATATTGTAGTTGCATGTCGTATATGCCTGTGCTCTCTATGTTTGGCTTTTGTTCACTTTTAGACTCACACGACTCACATGTTTATGAATATGAAAGGCCTAACAATGAACGCAGAGAATGAGCGAACGAACCACTCATTTAGATATTATTTTTTTTAATACTCTACAGTATGTATGAAAAGTATGTGCGAAAGGTATTTGAGATATTAAAACATCTTCTGTCAAAGGCATAGCTATTGGTTCGATTCATGTAGTCTACTCTACACTTAACCTACATATGAGGCACACAAGGCTTAGTATCTTAACAGCGACTCTCTCTCTCTCTCTCTCTCTCTCTCTCTCTCTCTCTCCCTCCCTCCCTCCCTCCCTGCTATTGATTCTTCCACTGGGAGATGAAATTTTTACTACACTCTATATACTGTATATATTCGTATATTCGCATCACTTTATATAATAGATGAGCGCATATATACTACAGGTATATACTGTATAAGCGAAGCTCTAGTGCTTTCAAAGTCAGCTTTATTTTAACGTTATATTTTGTAAAGTTTGATCTGCGTTCCACTGCTAGCAATCACTATATAAGAGCACATATAAAAAGATGCACACGATTGGGAAGGGGATGTAAAGTAGTGTATGGCTGGAGTAATATAAATATGATCAATGGTTTCCGATAATGGTTTGTGTTTTGCTGTATCAGACATTCAGACGGAGTGTATGAATGCATATAACGGTATGACGAGCTCTGAGAGCATTAGCTCGAAAGAGACAGTTCTCATCTAAAATTCACGCATTTCTCTATCTATCCCAGCGGTCCAATCTTGCATTAGCGCACAAACAGTAAGCACTTCCACCACTGCCTACAACGATGTCGATGCACTACATGGCAATCATCTTTGTTTTCGCTCTTCTCTCTATTCTTTTCTTATTTCAATGCAATACCTGTTAAGCACTTGAAATATATATGAATGCTTGCAATCAATTCAAAATTGTCGCAAATGTAAACTTTAAAATAAATTTAGATATTATTTAATTATCAATTATTAATTTATTGTTTGCATTGAATTTGTATTGTGTTGGAAATAATTCTAATTTTCAATATATTTGTAATTTGCAACTGTATAGCACTTGTAGTAATGTAAGTCTGAGAACCAGTACTGACCGCTAATCTCGAGTAAAGCAAGCATTGAGAGCATTGAGAGACGCGTTTAGCAGAGTTTTTGTGATTCGGTTTCGCCTCTTCTTGTGACTCGTCTTAGATTCGATCTTATAATGTAATGGCTTTTGGAAGAGTATTTCATTAAAAAAGAGATAGCACTGGAAGAGTAAGGATATGGATGAATGGCATGAAGGGAAGGGAAGGGAAAGGAAGGGAGGAATGAGTGGAAGAGAATGTGGATGTAGTTGTGCTCTAATAAAATAGACAAAACGCGATAATGAAGAATAATTTTCTTATGATTTTATTGTTTCACTTTATTCCAATGGCAAGAATAGTCGAATCGTTTGAATTATGCGATTCGGAGAGTGTGTGGAGTGCGGAGGGAGAGAGTGGAGGAGTGGAAGAAGTAATGCTAATACTATTAAATATTTTGCAATTGTTGTATTGAGAGCTAATTTTGTATCTCATCTCAATTAAATAGAGAGTTTGTCTGTCAGTTAAGTGCAAACAAGCCTTTGGCGAATCACAAATCGTATCGTTTCAATGGCTGAGAGTAAATAAAATGAACTCTCATTCAAATCTATTGAACATAAATAGCAGCAAAATATACGCTTTAAAGCAAACACATGTGTTGTGCTGCACAAGTATGTGTATTAAAGAATATCTGTTTTGATAATATTGCCTAAAGTTAAGACTTTGCTTCAATTCTATGCTAAACACACGAACATTGATATCTATTGATATGTAAAATGTGATTCCATTGCTTATATTCCTCATATGACGGTTTGATTCGTGTGCTGTTGTGTCGCAAATTTAACTCAATTGTTGTAACAATGATGAGCTAATACTACACTTTCCTGTTCTACACTCTAAACATATTGCGAGCCATTATTGCTTTGCTCTCAATATATATGCGTTAGTGAGCGACTGGTCATAAAGCCAAAGGAAGACAATATATCCATAGCATTGGATAGCATTTCTCTCTTTATTAGGCACTGCTCTTCACTGCTCTTCTCTGCTCTCACTCCTGTGCCGTTCCATTTCGCGTTGACTTTCATGTTGGTCACCATTAATCTTCATTTCCGGAGCTTAACATCATTTTGGATGGGCTTCCAAAGTGTTATACAGAGTATAGGTGTAAATGCAAAAAATAATATAAACTTTTATTATACGTAGACCACAATTCAGGGCATTATTTCTGCTTTCTATCAAAACAATGGGCTCTGTATTGCAAATCATAAGAAGCTTTGATTTGGGAAAGGGAGTCAAATTGGGCGACAAAATTGCTGATCCTCTCAGAGTGCTGTTGCTCTCCTCATCTAAAATACTGTATACATACGCTCTAAGTACTAGTAATACAAGCCATACAACAGCACTATTACCACAGATTTGTTTCCATTCTATCACTTTTGCAGTTACTGTGAGATTCACTACTTTGGCTTCAAAAGAAAGTAATATTTCAATAATGCAAATATTGCTCTCTATTTAGTTTCAATGCTTTCTCAATACAAGAGAAGCCAATCCAGTCGTCTATCTCCTGGCGAATGAGTTTTGAATCTAAATATTTAATATTTAATGCGATGTTTGCCAGCAATCCATTTCTGTGATGAAACGAAATGACATTTCAGGCGCTATACGTCAATTGGAAACTAAATTATTTTTACTATAATTTATTGTGTTTAGAGAAAAGCAAATTGAGTTAAACAAAAATAGTTTAGTAATTATTAAACTTGAAATTTTTGCTTCTGTTATATTAGTATTTTTGAACGCAAACATTAATACAATTATTATTGTTTTTGGGTTAGTTCGGTTGCAATTGTCAATTAGTGTAGTTTTGAATTCGGCTTTTATTTGTTTGTTATATAACGACTTTCCCTCACATAACCTCTACCAGTGCTGGAGTTGAGGACAATCTTTACGTGATGTTCGCACTAAAGTAAACATTATATATAGTAAATGCAATTGCATTGTGCTCAGCCAACCTGATCCAACTAATGGTGTTTACCTAAGTCAAACTCGCCAGACCCTCCCTTCCCCTCTTCTATGCAGTCGAGCTTTTATTCTCATCTTTTTTTTAATAATAAATATATATGAAGTGGTTTGGGCTTGTGTTTGGGTTTGTTGTATCGCTCAAAACTAAATTTTATATCGATTTCAAATATGTTTTATTTGTATTGCAATATGAAATATATAACTTATTTGTGCGAAACTGACTCAAAGTTCAATTCTGTATATCTGGTTCGGATTTTTATTCGTTAAATACTAAATAGAAACATAAACACAACTCACGACTACTCGAGTCTATCTCTTAAGTTGAAAGTAGAGACCTAACGCTGAGCGACTGTAAGTACACAGTTTTACAACAAATACACGAAATGATGCACTCGATTGCGTGTATATTGGCTTTACTCAGGGAATGTTGGATATTATAACTAAATAAAGCTAAATATAAACTTATTTTTGTCTCATTCTCTTTGCGATCAATACTTACTGTTCATAATTGCAATGAAATAAACCAAAAATAAAGCAAATCTACGTTCGCAACAATATGTATAAACACATACACAGTGTATATCGTTTGACTGGTGTCTCATCCCTACAAATTCACTCTTCTATACATTTTTGCGCATTTATGAAGAGGTATAAAATAAAGAGCTCCGGGGATGAGGGATAGGGATGTTGTGATGGGAGAGGAGATGGAGATTGTTTTGAAGGTGAGAGAGAGAGAGAGAGAGAGAGAGAGAGGGCATTTTGGGGGAAGGAATGGCAGCATTGGAAGCGAGCGTTGATGCGCTCTCATCCCTGGGGAAGTGAGGGTGAAATGCCATGTGATATAGGGCTAATCAAAGAAGGCTACACTTGATTTGATGCCACTGTACTCTGTATTTGTCTCTATTGAGCAAATAGTAAGCCTAAGCAGACTGTAGTGTCTTTACTGTCTGTGCACTGACTTATACAGCTATGAAGTTATGTTATGTTTAGTACTTTTCATACGTTATAACCGAAATCGACATTGAAATCAGAGAAGAGATGCTCAGAGCGTATGTTCGATATGTCGAATGTCTGCTATATTTATATTACATTTGGTTCACCTAATGCTCTATTAGTCTATTAGAGTTTGCATTATTGGAACCATATTTTGAAGCAATAATGTATTTTCCAATACTTTCTGTTTAGCATTTATATGGAAGCATATTATGCGTAAATAGAACCGGATTTGCATACTTGCCATCAGTTGCTCGAATGCAAGTATATATAAGTTTATGGTTTATTCGGTCATAATCTGAATACTAGACTCAAGTCTCAGCCATTCACTACTACAACCCTTCAAAGAACAAACTCTAAGTTTGGGCTCGATTTGCATTTTCTGCCGATTAGAGCTCTGAATATAAAGCTTAGGCATTGAATCAAATCATTTATAGAGCACTCCTTCACTAAATACTCGCTCGAAAACGAGCAGAACATCAGACAAATTGAAATAAATGCTCGCAATAGAGCGCTAGCCATACGGTATAATAGTTTTTCACTATTTCGTGATTCATATGATTCATGTAAAGCATTGTATATTCGATATAACTGTAATCCTTCCCTAATTAGGTCTTTGCATATATTCATACATTCGAGTTAATGATTAGTCAAACACTAATTTCAGACTCAGTTCAATGTACACAATGACTGCATTCTATCCAAACGGCTGTTCAATGCATTCAATGCAATATTATTGCTATAATTGTTTCACTAATAAACTTATATTTCATTCAAGACATTCACTTAATTTAACAATTCTTTATATTAATTCAATTCAATTCTTAAAGTGCATCTTGTACCTAAGCATCATCACAGTGCATTTTGTGTACATAAGTTATCAAGTTAAACCTTTAACAATAGCCTCAGGTATCCTGTCGAACATTTCTTTTTAACGCTAGTTTTCAATCTCTGTGTATACTAATTGATGTTATTCTCTATCCTATAATTTCTACTAAAATTATATCTTCGAACTCTCACTCTGTGTGACTCATCCGTCATATCATTATTATTTATTTTGTTGTTTAATAAAATTCAAATCAATTTGAATTAAGTGCTTATAAATGCACATAAAAATTCAAATTTATCCCAAATAATAGAAAAAATATATTTATAGTTAGAAAACTGTTGGGTCTCTGGCATTAGTCGGTGCCATCGCATCGAAATGTTGTAATTTGAGACCTGGATCGAGGCGAAGTGGCACAGTTAGTTTTTTCCTCTTCATCCTCTCTCTTTCTCTCTCCTCACTCTCATCAGATAGTCGTAGCTCTCGAGCCATTCCAGAGCGAGTGAATGGCTTCTCAAGTTCAACGCAGGCATATGTGACATCACTCTAATCCTTTGTAAATCCCTTTCTGATAAATGGACTCAAATCCGTATATCTCTTCACAATACGCTTGTAATTGAAAACTGCATATTTGATAGATAGACTCGTTCTGACTCTTCCGAGCTCTCGAGCACTTCTACTCCACTGCCACTCCACCACTACTCCACTACTGCTCCCACACCACCACATATAACAGTATATATTTCATTGTCTGGGTTTGCGCTAATATTACTCAAAAGACTGACTTATTTTTCATCTTTAAATTCGCAATATATATATAATTTTTATTTTATTTATTTGAGTTTTATTCAGTCAAATTGAAATTTGTTTTTATTGAATCGCGAAATTCAATTCGAAATTTTGTCTGAATTTACATTTGGTTTTAATATTAAAAAAGATTAGAAATAATGCGTTTGCTATTAGATGTATAAACAAATGGTAAACGAAATTTTGAAATAAATTTATATAAAATGCAAAAATGCAACGAAAAGTATCTGAATTATAGATAAATTGATTAAATAATTTAACTAAAATTTTTATTTCAAGTTTTCGAATTGAATTGCAATAAAATAAATTGCGAACAGAATTGCAGTAAATGTATAGAGAGTTGAGTTCATCGACAGTATAATTCAGAGTTTATAAGCGAGTGTCGAATCGGTAGGACTGGGTAGGGCTGGATAGGCCGTCAGAACAATTGGTTTGTGTTTTTATATCTATGGCTGGATTTACTATGATTTGGTTGTCGATCATAAATCTTGGAAGTGGTGCGAGTGGTGAAGGTCTGCCAACTGTTCCATCAGATAATGTGTGACATTTTGAATTGTCTGCGTTTACAGCAGTTATGTTCGATTCACTCGAATTCAAAGCTATTCTGTTTTCCTGTTCTATATTCTGTATATGTTTTGTGTGGAAGTGCTGTCATTGAAATGTTTGGCAAAACAAATGTAATTCTTATGAAAATGCGATCACCTTTTGGTTGACAGGCAGTGGAAGGGATGCGAATGCAATGGAAATAATAGTAGTAGTGCTTTGGCTTTAATTATTCTGTGAGCTGCTAAATATTTAAAGTTGCAAGTGAACAACATCCCTGTGCTCTGTGCACACCATCATGTAGTGTAATGTAATGTACAGAGTAGTGAAATGTGATGATATTCCCCAAAGAGTTTATTGCTTTGGCTTGAGCTGCACAGGCATTGCCTGCATTTGCGATGTTATGCCTCACACACAGACATACAGTGCTGTACATACGGTGCATATAGAGCATAGGCAGCATTTGCAACCTAACTGTAACAGAATAACGAGATAAACTCAGCAGGAACTTTATCGCTATCATTATCAGTTTTAATATGATTACCAGTGACGTAGCCTTTCATCAAATGAATTACGCATTCTATGCAAAAGTCAATATTCAAACGCATTATAATTTTATTCAACATTTTATTCGCTTTATTTAATATTATATTAACTTAAGAATAAATGTGTTCTAACTATCGCTTCTTTATTATAGCGATTGAATCGAAGTTTGACTTTGAATGCGTTCCGATTTATATGTAAGAAAGAGTAGAAAAATATAGCAGTTATGGATCACCTAAAGACTCTTGAGGGTCCAATTAACTGACAGAAGCCATAGTCTTATCGCCACTTTTTTCTCCAACAAAATGCATGCTTTAATGCAGCGCTAACTCAACGCTAACTTATTTTGTGGCTGTTTTGCACATATTTTTAATGACTCCTCAGAGATGAGACGTAAAGAAAGGCACGAATGCTAGCGAATGAACGGCACTTTCCGTTCATTCCTTTGCATTTTACAGTTTACAGTCCAGTCTCATCTTTGGCACACAGTTAGCGCACAGTTAGCTGAGATCGAGGCAAAGAGTTAGTCTGGAGTCGAGTAAAGTTCATAAATACCTATTCCACAAATTGATGGAATTCGCAAAGCCTTTGCTTTTATCCTATTTTGTAACTTAACACAAGTGTTAAGAACTCATTTGGGAGCGATTAGGTGCCGACTACCAGCTCACTTAAGTCATACAATACATAAAATAACATTGTGTGCGAACCTGTGCTGTGTGTACAAGAGAAACAGTAGTTAGATATGTGGCGCAACAAAAAGGCGCTATCATTCCAGTGCACAGTTCGAGGCATTCCACGCATTTACAGCTTCGATGTTAAGAATCCCAATGAGATTTGGTGTTAAAAACAGATTTGTGCGGATTTACCTGCACTGGCATCGATGGCACAGCACAGCCAGGGCTTGTGTGTTGATGTCTTGGGACCCCTTTTTGTTGTTTCCACTTGGGATCGATCTTATGTCTAAACGTCTAACCCTGTCATACAAGACTACATCACTCATGGGATTCAATTGCACAGTCTTTGCCGACCGACCCAATCGGCATAACTCTTACAGCATTACCGAAACACTTGAGGCGTTTTATGCACATTAAGGCCTTCAGTCTAACTCTGCCTAAACAACAAATCATAACTTTGTTTGCGTTTGACTCAAATTTATGCCAACTCTTACATAGCTTTAGAATATAATGCATTCAATGTTGTTATCATATTATTGTTATCTTTTTTATTCACAATTTTACTCTTATTCTCAAATTTACAATATTTGCTATTTTGCAGATTTTTCCTCAAATTCTTCCTGAAATGTAACCAGAACTGTTTGAAGAACGCGGGTAACCCCAGAGACATGAGACGCTTTCAGGTATGACTTATGCCAACTGTGCAAACAGTGCAGAATTGAAAACTTCATTATTATTTATGAAATTGCATAGACTTGCGATGAGTAGTGGAGTAGTGCTCTATTGCTGTAGCGCTGCCTCACTGATGGGGATCCTCTCATCCTCTCTGTGCTTATCTACGCGAATAAAAATATATATAAATTTCGTGCCAAGACTTTTGAATGTCTAACAGTCTAACAGTTATGTGTAGTTATGTGTTGAGTCCTTCACTGTATTTCTCTGTGGGCACAACCATATGAATAAGGCTTAAGCAGTTCAACGCCGGAGTTCTCTGTTTTTCATTCCCACTCTATCTCTCACTCATGAATGTGGAGTCGAGAGGCACTGAAAAAATAGAGAAGAGTTTTTCAAAATTAGATAAGAAAACTTAGCTTGACTTGAATTTTGATGATATTTGTTCGCAAGAATAGCTTTTTATATGCTTTATGTATGAAGTGTAAAGTTTTTTGAAGAGCTTCTAAAATGGAGTAACATTACAAAAAAATAATTTTTTCCCACCGCCTATAGGGGTTTCTTTGTGTCAACTATATTATACAACACAAGCACTGGCTTTACCCCAGAGATACATATCATTAAATATGGCATAAAGAGTGTAAAGAGTGTAAAGAGTGTAAAGAGTCTGCATTTCGTATTCTCTGCCATTAATGTGAGCCTATCTTCTCTTTCTAGTATTACATCAGAATTGAGTCAATTCACTCAATTCATTGCCAAAAGTGTTAGACTCTTCCAAACTATTACTTAAGCTAATACTCGCTCTAAATATGCTCTTTTCACATATCTAATCATAATTATCATTAAACTCACGTTTAGTTTTTGTTTTTAATTCACTATACATTCATTCATTAATTCATTCATTATATAAATTGTGGTCAAAAACAAGAATTAAAAGAATATTTTTTCTCAATAATTATAACACGAATGCAAAGCAAAGCTCTATTTTTATGAAAGCAATATTAAGTGCGAAACACTTTCCTAATGTTGTTTTTATCGAATTCTTTTGGGTTTTCTCCTCTCAGTTCAGTTAATGCTATAGCGAATGGCGATCGAGAAAAGGATATTTCGAGTCTCTGGAGATCAGCCATCTTTGGTTGTGTGTATGTGTATGTCGTAGAGGAAACACATCAATGAATTGCTATCTCCTCTAAACAAGACCGGAGTGTCATTTGAATGCAGATTCGCTGCACTAATACTATCGAAATTCAGAGATGAGTTCTTCAGTTCTTCTCTTCTCTATTAAATTCTTTATAAAATTTTATTTTTGCTTCTGTTGTGAAAGCAATTGTAATTCAAAAGATGTTAAATTTGTATGAATGCTATGTTAACATATATAAACATTGAGAGAGAAAGAGACAATTTTGGGTTACATGCGCTGCAAGTATTGCCAATTTAGTCGAAATTTATATTTTTTATTTTATTTTATTTTATTTTATTTTATTTTATTCCGTCACATTTTTACTATCGCATGCATTGAATTTGATAGTGGAATGCCTTCAAGTATTTGCAAACCCAATTGATTTACTTTATTTTAGCCGTTCATAGAATATAAGAACAAAATTATTGACAATTTTTTTCAAGTAATGAGTTTCAGTTTCTGTTCTCCACTTCTGTTTGCTTTCGTTTGACTCAACTTTAAAACAGTTTTTAATGCTCTCTAAGCCTACGAGTAGTTAGTTTTGACGCATTGTTTGTTTGATATAATACAGTACTAAAACTTGAACCAAAAACTGCTCTCAATTAGAAAAATCATTTTTACGTCTTCTATGCGCTCAGAATATTGAACTAATGTATTGAATGAAATATTGTTAGAATTTATATTTAGTGGCAAAAAATTATTTATTTATTAAATTATGCTTTTTGTTAATCATTAATTTGACATTGCTGAAATATTTGTTTATTTATATATCCTTCTGTTTGGCTTCTGCTTAGTTTCATAATTTCAAAATGTTTTCCAATTTCTTAAACTCGAGTTCACGTCTCGTCAGTCGAAATGATGTGAATAGCAGTTAGCGCTCATTATCGCACTTAAGGCTCACTTTATTTGTGGTGTTAAATGAAAAATAATTACAGGATGTGGACATGTGTTAGAATTTAGTGTAAACAGAATCATGACTGACATTTCATAGGAAGATAAGTCGTCCGAAGTGTGCGATTGCCAGTCATTGCCAGTCATTGGTTCTGTCAAACTTCGTTAGATTGCAGTCGCGATAACATAATTATCGTTCGCTTTCCTAATATATTGACCGCTTCTGTGCGACTATAATAACACATTTCGAAGATAAGCCAATTCTTACATCGAATATATTCTTACTTTTGATTAAATAGTTAATTCTGAATCGATATAATTTTGTGATATATTTTTCTGCAAATTGATCCAAGGCTGACAAATCGAATTGTTAGGTTAATAAAAAAATAAATCATATTTCTTATTTATACGAATGTCTCAACAATTCAATTACAACTAATGCCAGAATACATTAAATAAAAGATTAATTTATTTGCTTTAAATTTGTACTTGTTTCAAATAACTTATATTTATGTTTAATTTAATGACTCGTTTAAACTTTAGAATAAATATCTTTTAGGCAAAAATTAATGAACGTATTTAAAAACCAAACTTTATTTAAAATATTATTCATTATTTAAATACTAAACAAACAAATCAAACTACCTCGTTGAAAAGTCTAAATGCAATTTCCGAAATGATAACATTTAAAGTATAATCGAATCATTTGACTAATTTGCACGAATTGAATGTTTGAGAAGGTTGTCATCTCGACCCTGGTCCAAGTCGACGGCACTTTGTTGGCCGTTTCGGACAACATGTTTGTACATAACAATTCAAAACACGGCAGACGAGCCAAACGACTCGACGCATCTGAAGGTAATTAGAAGTACAAATGTGTAAACAATGAGTTTTGGGCCATATTTTAATTAATATGTTTCCTAAAGTAATCAATAAATGTTTGCTAGAGTAGAGTTGTCTAAAGTTCAGAACTGACAGTAGTGTACAGTTGTGTTCGTTGACTCTGTCCACAAAATGCATTATATATGTGATGTTAGGCCAGTCGTACAGTGTGGTAGAGCCGGTGCAGTGCCAGTGCAGTGCCAGTGCAGCGTCCGTTCGCTTTTAATTCATTGCTCACAATCTAAGAAAGTAATTCTGGCGTTGGATCGCCTCAAACCATCGATACAATGCTGGCACAGACCTGATCCCAAGAGATGAGCCGAACGGTCGATCCAATAGATGCTCTACGAAGGCAGCGATAAAACATTACTGCGCTTTGAGCTATAATGTTAAGAAAATTATACCAAAAACATATCCAAACATTACATATCTCTCTTTCATATGATGTTTGAATTTGATGTCGAGAATAGGAGGAATGCACTAAAGGATAAAAGCATAAAGTGATGCAAAAACAGAATTCATATAAAAATAGAAAAATATTAATATAAACCAATTGAGCAAAAGAAACGAAATGATGTAAACTAATGGTATACTTCTTATTATTTTTATTCCTAATCTTATGCATCACTAGATTTTACATTAGTATCAATTGATTCAATGCTTTTTTATAAGTGATTTATATAAATAAATCGGAAATAATAACTAAAATTTTTATGCTTTTTCCGATTGTTGTTATCGACAAAACTTATTTACCTCTTCCTAACATCAATAGTCGAACATAAGCCCAAAAGTATTGCTTTAATATATAAAGTAATGTAAAGTAATGTTTCATCAATGTATAAAAACTCATAAAGAAGTTATTCATTTATATGAATGAGAGTTCGCTAACTCTAAAAAGAATCTGATTTTGTTATTTGGAGAGAAAAACACAATTTATACAATTGAAAGCTCGATGTGAAAGAAAATTCAAACTTCTTTGAGTCAGACTAATGGGATTAATAGAAGGTTTGAACCGTTATTGCGACACAAAAGCGAATATACTGTACGAATGGTTCACTATATGCAGTACAAACACTACATTGAGTTGTGTATATGAATCGGTGGCAATGGCAGACACAGATAGACCAAATGGTGACAAAACCAATTGAAGTCAATTGTCGCAACTCAATGAAAAACTTTTAACAGAAGTAATATGAGCCGAGCCTTAGGACAAAAACGAGAAAATGCGAAAATGTGAACGTGTTTTGGGTTTAGATTAGCTCTTCTCCAACACATACAGTGCAGGCAGTGATCAGACTGATGGCCAAAATGTCCAAAAGATCTATATTGTATTGAATGACTAATTTATTCTGATTGATGTCTCAGTTCCCTTTACAGCCACGCCATGTATCAAAGCCATCAGTCCTACCGAGGGCTGGACGAGTGGCGGCTCTACTGTTATTATAATCGGTGATAATTTCTTTGATGGTCTACAAGTCGTTTTCGGCACAATGTTGGTCTGGAGTGAGGTATGTCTGCTCAATGCCCTCCCGTGCCCTCCACTCTCTCATTCACGTTTAATCCCATTGTCTTTCCCGTCCCCATCCAGTTCGTGACGGCGCACGCCATTAAAGTCCAAACCCCTCCGCGACACATACCCGGAGTGGTTGAAGTGACCCTCTCTTATAAATCTAAGCAATTTTGTAAGGGAGCACCTGGACGATTTGTTTATGTTTGTAAGTGTAAGACAACCTTGATTAATTCTTTTTTCGTTTTTTTCATTGATATATTTCTAAATTAGCGAATGATTAAACATTTGAACAAATTTATAAACTGATGTAAAAATATGTCAAAACAAAACCAAATTAAATGAATTTCCATCTTATCATCACTTAATATATTATCGATAATAATAACAAAAACAGAGATTTATTCTAAACTAAGTTCAGAGAATGTAAAGCAATTTTTTCTGCAAAGAAAATATAATCAAAAAATTTTTGCTTCACTTGTTTTTTGTCGCAAAACTCAATTTCTTCGATGAACTGAATCCTTGGCTTCAGTTTATCTTAAATCTATTTTTATTCAATCTTCTAGTTCTTGAACTTCTGGTGAATCCAAGACTGCGATTGAATTCTGCGAGTCTGCAATGTATCCGAATTTGTACTTTATTTCAGTTCATATCAAACTTTTTGTAGACTTTGAAAAATTTGTTCGCATTTCGTATTAATCTCTTTCGAAATATATTCTTTATTACTTCTAATAAATAACTGTCACTTTTTAGCCTTTAATCTGCAAAACACTGTTCGAACCAATACTATAAAAGTGAATAACACATGCATTGCGAACAGAGAATTGAAATTTTTGGTTAAAAAAACACATTTTATTCAAAAATACAATAAAAGCGGAGATAAGACCAGAAACTAAATTACCGCTAAAGTGAAAATGAGATTCAAAACTAAATGGAATTACAGCTATCATATTGAGATTTGGCAGTGCAGGCGCTTCTCGGAATGTGCTAGATAAAATTATTTACTCAAGCCTTCGAATTCGCTATTCCAGTCTTATTCAACAAATTTCTATATATTTCTATACTTTCTGTTCGGGTATTAAATCCAGAAATAATAAAAGAAAACAGAAATCAATAAAACAAAACTAATTCTATTACGGAATTCCCTGAACAGCCCTAAACGAGCCGACCATTGATCATGGATTTCTGAGATTAGCCAAACTCATTCCTCGACATCCGGGAGATCCTGAAAAACTGCCAAAAGTTTGTATTGAATTCACTTTTCAAACAATATTTCATTGATTTGGACAAAAGTCATCGAAATTCTAATCAAATTATTTGTTGAAAACTATAGGAAATAATACTGAAAAGAGCGGCCGATTTGGCGGAAGCGCTGTACAGTATGCCGCGCAACGCACCCTCGCAGTTGACTGGCCTGCCAGCGCCGAGGTCTCCGGCCAGCGCCCTCAACAACGCGGCTGCAGCGGCGGCCATGTCCGCGGGATTCAACGCGGCCTACGTGGCCAGTGCAGGTCAGCTGAGCTGCGCTAATGAACAGACACTCTACCACCAGAACCCACAGCCCAATGCCAGTGCCAATGCCAGTGCGAATGCATGCAAGTTTGACAGAATGAGCGCTTATAATACAACCCATAAACCGATGCCATCACATGTTTATTGTTATGTTTATCCAAACGGTATTTCATATCATATTCGCATCAATTCAATCACTTTCTCTCCTTTCGTTCGCTTTCTATACCCTTTCCTCTGGCTTTCCCTTAGCTTTACCTTAAATACTATAACTGTATATAAAAAGCGATTATTTATTTGTTTCACTATTTGCTCAAAAAGAAACTCATTCTCACAAACAGTGCATAACATATAAGAATAAAATGAATTGTATTTTCACTCAATTCTAAACAAGCAATTAATCAATACTACTATAGACTACAACCGAACCCAAGCGAGTAGTGTATCCCCGAGTCGTGGCTACGGCTCGAACGCCTCGACTCCGCACAGCAGTAGTGGTGGCAGTTCTTATGGCGGCAATGGATCCGCTGCCACAATGAATGGCGGATATGGCAGTCCTCCCACTAATATGACGACACCTGTTCCCGGCTCTCCCGGACTTTTCAACGGTTTGTTATTTTTGAATTAAAAGTTTAGTCAATATTAATAAAATGCTAAACCGTTTGACCCGTAAATTGCAAATGACTTGATTGGTAGGAATGGGTAGTATAGTGTCGGCGTCGCCGTTCGCAGCGATGAACCCGTTCGCACTGCCGACGTGCAATGGCCAGTCGTACGGCTCATCCATAGTGTCATCGACCAAATGATCAAATAGGGATCAACTTTAGTGACATATTAAGACAAACCGTTGTTTTATTGGACGCACATTGTATTCTATACTATAGTGTATATCGAATTGTATTATTAATTGATATTAAGTCTAATTTAGAGCAAACTTAACAAAACAACGAATTATATAATTGAGAGAAAGGAGAAGAGTTTGCGATTTACTACAAATTCTAATTATTATAACTTTCATTAAAACATAACTTTTTTGAGCAAATAATTTCATCAAAAATTTCTATCGATTTTTGTTTTTAATCCATTCCATCTGAAAATAATTGATAATTTGTGACAATTAATACCTTAATGGGTGCTTAACAGACGATAAAGCTATACATTATATAATCATAAACTTATTATATTATATATAAATATATTGAAAATAATTTATTTAATAATTTTTGCTTCTAATGAAAAATGTGCCACAAATTTATCGCTTATGTAAAGGGTTTAAGCGATCCAACAATGAATGACTTATGTATTCAAACGATATAATGCAAAAAACATCAATCATTTCTAAACGCTTTTGATTATATTGTCTCAAAAATACGAAATTTGTAAAAAACAAAGTTTTCTTTTCGAAGATATTTTAATTCATTGCGAGATAAAAAAGTTTGACAAATATATTATTATAAATAAAAATTCATTTTTATTATAATATTCTGTTGAAATGCAAGAAAAACAAAAAACGCTTTTTTTGTTTACATCAAATACAGGAAAAATAAAATTATATGAATCTCATGACAACTAAATTATGTAAAGTTTCAAACATGACTTAACACGACAGCAGATTTTTTATATGTTTACTCTCTTCTTTATCTTTAAATATTTACTAAAATTTTATCTTTAAAATCTCTGGAGTGATAATGCTTTTAAGCGTTACTTAATGTAAATTATATTCAATTTAACGATTTTTAAATTAGAGGTCGATTTCACATCGAGTCGAAAGTTTACAATTTTTCAATAATTCTTAATTTTATCTACAAATTAATTTTTTTAATCGAAGTTTATTTAACAACACTGGTTTATTTTAAAAACATCACTGGACAATTTACATTTAATTGTTAAAATTTTTATGTTTAAGTTTAAATCAAGTTTTATTAAATCCAATCATATTTTATTCTTAGATTTGAGACTCGATTAAATCGACCTCTTTTTAAAATTTAGTTAAAATTTAAGTTCAAATTCTGTGTTATTTTGTTTTTAAGAAAAACAACAATTGATTTGTAAAACATAATTTCGATTATAATTTTATAATTTATTTTTCATGTGTTTGAACTGAAAAATTTTGATGTATTTGTGATTTAATTCGTGCAATACTTACTGCTATTCATAACAATACTAATAAAAAACAAATCAATACATAATTTGAAAATTGTTTTCCACTTCCACTCAATCCAAACACCAGTAGCCTATTTGAGCCGAACCGACAGTGCATAAGGACTGGCAGCGACTGTCTCCGAACACTAGTGCAAAGCGCACTGGTATTATAGCTGACTGTAGTGACTCTCTATGCAAATATTGAACAGTGGGTTTGTAAAGATTGAAGAGCGACCAGAACTGATGCAAATGCGAAATAATTTTATAATAGATATAGAGTTAATAATGTTGTACTCCTATGCAAACCATCTGCTCTCCAATAAATGTGTGTACTTTACCTCTTATACGCTTTATATGCTATTCTACAGTATATTTGCTGTATATTCAATATACAGAGTATTGCATGTCTTCTAATGAAATTAAAGCCACCAATTGATGCATACATTCACTCAATAATAGTTTTGCTTCACTTGACGGACCGTTTCATTCAAATGATGACTGAATCGACAATATCTGGATATATGACTGCGCTATAGACACCCGAAGTGCGAGAGGAGTCAAAACTCATTTTTAACAATTTGTCGAAAAACTAATTTTAGTGAAAAACAGGCCAACAGTATAATAGCATAACTGACAGTAAAAATACTTCACTTCCGAAAACTCATTATCTGTTTTGAAATTGTAGAGTATATACAGTTTTATTAAATTTTATTCTCGAAAACAAATCGCTTAAAAGGAATTGCAGTTAAAATGCTTTCGGAGTAAAAGTCAATTTAGAGAACGACTGGTCGTGTGTCTCAACAGTTGTGATAATATATCCAAGAGTTGCAGAAATGATGTGCTCTTGAGTGGTGTCCGCGCGGGAGGAATGGGAAGGATGGGGCACAGGTGCGACGATAGGTTTAATGAGGTGAGGCTATAGCCCAGTCGGATGACTCACTAACTCTAACTCAATATAATTTTCATTGAATTGTCAATTGCATCACAACTTGCCTTCAAATAGTTGGGCTCAGAGTGAGCACAGGGCGAACACAGGGCGAGCAGAGAGAGAGAGAGAGGGCCGCATACAGTAGACCGGCTCTAATGTATACTGTATTCTATTTGCTATGCACTGTGCGATCCAATTATGTTCCCAAAAAGGCATCCAAACTAATACAGCACTTATTTGCATACATTTAGACTTCACCCCAAACCCAGACACACAACACGAACACCAGTTTGTGTTCACCTTTGAAGCCAATCTACTAAAGCATATGAAGAATAACTAACTGCGCCTTCGATTCGCAAAAACGATTTGTAAAACTAATTCTCTTCTCTAATAAAGAAACGAATTATTTTTTGCCCATTTTTCAGCTCTACTCCACTCTTGCTATGACTAATAAATCCATTAAATCATTAAATTATTATTGGAA
>JAQIYC010000041.1:0-24391 GCA_034699545.1 Porobelba spinosa
GCCGAAGGCGGCCGGCAAAATTTAAGGGGGGGTCCTCTCAGCTCCTCAAAATCCTGGGGGGGAATAGAGGCCAATTTTTCAATCCTGGGGGGGATGACGGGCTTATCCCCCTTTCGACATTCCTGTTATAGAGTCCGACCATTATTTACGATTAACACGAAATCTATATCTTAAGCAAAATAATCATTTGAGTCCATAATCGTTAGAATTCCATAATATATTTGACAGCTTTAGACGGATTGTGGACATAGACTCTTAAGATGTCCAATACTGCCTACACTGCTATACATCGCTATTGTGTTCTTTACTTTATTTAATTAGTATTTTTTTGAACCATTTATTAATATAACTATAAATCTGATACATTCACTCTTTTATATTATTAATTTGACCTCTAACAATCTTTACATACTATATTAAAAATTTTGGAATTGATTTGATTTTTTATATGTTAAAAAATTTAATTTTTCTTAGCTGGATATTTTTGGTTAATTTTAATTATTTTTATATAATTTAAAATACATTAAACACTATATTTAGATTTGATGTATAGATAAATTTGTTTGACGTTTAAAAAGCAAATAATAATAAACTATTGATTTTAATTTTATGGTGAATTTTTAAATAAATTTCTAAAGAATTTTGTTTTTAAATTGATTATAAATGATAGATTATATGTCTTATTTATTATATTAATTGTTTTATTTTGTAATTAAAATAATGTCTAACTTATCAATTAAGCCAAGAAACAGATGATAAGAATCTGTAGCTTTAACTGGAGACCAATTTGAGCGATGCCGGAAAGAGTCTTTTACAGTGAGCTGTTGTAGATATAGATATACTGTATAGATTGTACTTGTACAGTATGCAATGATATTTTGTTATTTCACAACTACTTTATCAATGATATTGCGAAAACAAGCCATCGATTCATTTGTTTAAGATTTAGTATTGAAAAAATTCCAGTCGATTATTGATTGCAATATTATTATGCATTTGATTTATTTGCTATAATTTATTTGCAGCAGTAATTTGTATTGTTTGTACCGTTTATTTGCCTCTACTGTATATTTTATATTTTATAACTTATACTTTTTATGATTGATATCTATTTTAGACTTTAAGTCTAATTTATTTTTATTTGTTTGTCTGTTATATTAGATTAAATTTTTTAAATATTAATTTTATTAAGTATTGAAAATTAATTGATAGGAATATTTCAGTTAATATGATTTTTGATAAATTATTCGATTTTATCATTTAATTGATTGCTATACTGTTTAAGCAATTTATTTAATGTGATTTAAGTATAAAATAATTCAAATATAAGTTTCATTCGAACGCATCGATAGATATATCGAACCATTATTTAAGTTAAGTAGTGATAGTCATAAATTGTATTCTGGAGCTAATCCAGGCACTATTTTTGCAGTGAATAGCCGAACACTAATACTTAATCGTGTCTTCGTTTTATGTCATCAGTTTCGATGACATGAATTCACAATTTTCTTGCGCTCTATATAACCACTTCTCGGCTAAAGAATAGCCGTCTTTACGAACGCGGCTTCAAATGCATTACATTTTTATCAAATATTTTTGCGTATATTAAGTGCCCATATGTTCGAAATGACGAAAAAATTCAAATATAAATTTATTCCAAACTTGATATATATTTAATATTCAATTTTAAAGTGCTTTAATGCTGCTAACAATCATGAGCAAGAACCTATTTTTCCTGTTTTCGAATCAATGCCCTGAAGTATATCCTAAGTACTAATCGAAAAGTTTTAGTCTATTATCTAAATTACCAGAAAATAAATACTTATTTTGGGAATTGAGTTGAAAAATCGAAATAATGTCGACTTTTTTGTTCGTATTTTATTTGTAATTAAACAAAATTAATTGATCTCTAATTTAAATTTTGATTTAAACTCTTTTTTAAACTAATTTATTCGTTTTAATAATTGAATGCAAAGTAGTTTTAATTACAGTTATGGCGAAGATGTGTAGTATTTCTGCTAATCTCTAAACGAAATTTTGTTGAAATTCCTCAACAAATGGCTTAAAATATTAATTTTCCAGTCTTTGCATTAATATATTATATATTTTTCGCTTATATTACGTTTATTTAAAAACAGAATTTATTATATAATTAGAATAAATACGAAATAAAATTACGAATAGTATTTCGAATATACGCCGAAAACGTTTTTAATTTAATTAATTCTAAGCTTTTAGTAGATATTAGTTTTAAACTCATATTTTAATTAATTTGAACAATACATCAAAATAGCAGTTTTAAATAAAACACAACAAGGCAATAAATTTAATTTATTTTAATAATTTTTACTTGTTTTTAATATTTTTTTAATATTTGATTTTATTTGATTGATAATAAAATAGTGTTAAATGAGATACTATTTTTTCCTGAACATACACTTTATGATCCAGGTGAATGTCTAGCAATAATTAAGTGCATGTATTGAGTCATAATTCAAATGATATTTTGATCACTGATTGAATCAAGTCTTTCGGTTTGATTTGATTTCGAACGACTGAATGAAAGGCCGAAATCATATTAATATAATTGTCATATTAATGGTCTTGTATTTGATTGTGTCGGAACAGATAGTGCGTCACGGATTTCCATATCAACCGACGGCTCTGGCGTTCGATCCAACCCAACGACTGATAGCGATCGGCACCAAAAACGGATCGCTTAGGATGTATAGCATTAATACTGAAATTGATATTTCAATCATTTTCTAATAAAACGATATTTTTCTAAACAAAAAACATTTGAATTTGTCGATAGACTGGGCCGACCAGGCGTTGACATTCATGTGCAACATATCCCGGAATATGCAGTTTTACAAATTCTATTCATTATAAACGAGGTCTGCATTGAATGCATTTCTAAACTCATTATTTTGATTATTGATTCAAAATATTTAAATTCAAATCTAAATCGTGTTATTGTCTAACGTAGGGCTCACTCATCACAGTCTGTGCCGACGATAGCTTACATTTATGGAGTCTGCGATCGAGGCCTCCAGAGATTGTTCATTCACTCAAGTTTCAGAAGGAAAGGTAATTTCAATTCACGTTTTTTACACTTTATTTAACTATATTTCTTGTTTTTTAAACTTTTGAAAAGAGATATTCTCTTAATTCAAATTTATTTTGTGTTTTGTTTAAGTTTTGTTTAAGTTTTGTTTGCTATATCGAAGGTCCATCCTAGGGGGAGGGGGTATATGGGAGGGGATGATTTTAAAAATTTTGGTTAAAATTCTTGGGGGAATATATGCAGGGGTATAACCAAAAAAGTTCAAATTTGTTTTATTTTTACGTTTTTTAAACTGGATTTATCAAGAATTTAATTTTAGTTAAAATTAGTACAAAACCTAAAAGGTAACATTTAAAGGGGGTTTTTTGGTTTTTCTTAAAATTTTGACTAAATGTATAGAGGCCAATTTTCTTAGCTTGGAGGAATGATGGACTTATTCCCTTCCCTCATTAACATTCATAGTTTTATTGTGCAGTATTTTATGTACAGTCATTGAGTAATGTGCTAGCTGCTACTTTTTTCTTACGTATGGGTCACTAAATAATTTGTTTGCAACGGACCAGGGTTGGCCAAGGGGGGGGTTGAGGCTCTCTAACCCCCCTAGAAATTTTTTTTTTAATGGCGCTAATTTAGTTAAATTAACGCTAAATTTGGTTTGAATCCAGTTAAATTAGCTTAATTTATAGTGAATTTAGTTTAAATTCGGTTAAATCGGCTTTAATTTCGGTTTTTAGGAACAAAATGGCGGTTTGGCGCGCAGATTTTGGCGGGATTTTTTTTAGCTAACTTAACCTGGACCCCCCCCCCCCCGCCTAGGATTTTGAGAAAAATGAGTCATTTACCTCTACCTGAATCCCCCCTGACCTGATGGATTTTGGCCAACCCTGCAACGGACAGACTGATATTTTTTTTGAATTTGAACCAGGAACGATTTTTTTTAGTTTTTTGACTATATTATCTGAAAGTATTTTTGCATTTTTTTGGTTTATTAGAGCATTTTTACAGGTTTTAGGATTCGATTATAAATGTTTGCATTAATTTATAATCAGTTCTCGTATCGCCTTCTGTGCGTCACTGGTATTACCGGAAAATATTGTTGATATGATCTGATCTAATGTCGACTTTAATGCCGATCTTTGCCTCGAAAGCGAACCCAAATAACAAATAAATTTAATGTATTTATTCGACCATTTATTTCGATTGCCTTTATTCGCCTTATTTGGCGTTTTTGGTGCTTAACATCACATCTCGAAAATCACTACAATTTGCATAAATTTATTGCACTTAAAACACACGACAGAGCACTGGAACAAAGCGAGAGCACCGGCACTAAATAAATGATTGTGTGCTTCTGCACTAAATTGCTTTTTTGTACTTTTGCTGCTAAACACTTACTTATAGCTGACTTTGTATTTTTGTCCTCCCATTCAGCCTCTCTCCACTACTATCGCATTTCATACCCGTCTCTCCTCTTCTCATTCTAAACATATTCTCGATTAAACTTAAACCTAATTCTCAACAGTTTTTGTTTGCGAAGCTTACGTTTTTTTTTTTGAATTTTTACGAAAACTTAAAATTTTTTACGTTTTCCTACCATTACTTAATCAAAATGTAATCCAATTTTTTTGCTTTGTTTTGCGCCTTAATTAAGGACTTAAATAATTATTGCTCGACTCGAGTCTCTTATAATGTTTACCGAAGGCCTAGATTTACTCAACACATTACTTCAAGTCTGACGCCCACCCAATCCCTGTTCACTTCACTACTACTTTGTTTGTATGGATGATGTTTTCTCTATTGATTGCCATTTCTCTTAATAACTGTTTATATTTGAATTCATTAAATAATAAAATTATGTTTTTTTTTGTGAAAAAAATTTTCTTTTCATAAGATTTTTTGTTTGTTTTTTCGGTATTTAATTTAATTACTTAATTGCGTTAATATATACAAAATTTTGTGCCAATTGTTAAGTTGAGTGAAGAGTCTAATGATGTAAATAAGTGTACATTGAATGCACTTTTATAACAATAAGTCGAGTGAAGCCAATCTTTTTAAATAACAATTCTTCGCACATCTCATGAAAATTGTATTTGAAGTCTAACTCAGTTTCGATGCGATTCGAGAAATATTGCATTAGTTTCACGAAATTAGTTTGCATTGAAAGCTATAATTTTGTTTTTGTTGCTGTCTTACCATCATTTAGGATCACCTATTGTCACCTAACGTTCCAAAGCAAATGGCTATACATCGGCACAGAGAGAGGCAATGTTCACGTCGTTAATGTCGAGTCGTTTATGCTTTCCGGTTATGTAATCAATTGGAATAAAGCCATCGATTTGTGAGTTATTTGTTATTACGATCTCTACAGACATTGCAAGCATTGCATAAATAATTTAAATTGTATTAAATTTCAGTACTCGTAAGACTCACCCGGGATCTATTGTGCATCTCAGCGACTGTCCAATCGATTCCAATAAAGTGAACACTTTTTTCGATTTCTTAAATTAGAATTTGTTTAGTCTTTTAGCGACGTATCAGTAGTTGGAATCCGATTGTGAATCCAGACCTTCCAGACCTGAGTCAGACATTGAAATTAAATTTTTTCTTCGAATAAAAGATTAGTTTTCGATAAACTTTCTTTCACTCCATTCATCAATTGTCGAGCTATTGCCGACTTTTTTGTCCAATACTTGTGCACTACTTGTGCTATAGTTTTCAATTAGTTCACTCGAAATGATGTCTTGTAGTGTCTGGTGAAGAGCTTAATCGTTAACGACAGCTATTATAGCGCTAACACAAACATTATTAACTCGAATCTTGTTGTGCGACGACATTAACTATAAAAACTATATAATGTCATGTGTTTTGTGTCATATCTTTGCGATTACCCGAATCACAAACACAATTATTATTATAAATATTTGTTTCTAATGAACTAAACGCACAATTAGATGCAATACAGTTGAGACGTATAGAGTATACACTATCTTAAGGTTATATTACAAATCGGATTCGAACTAAAACTGACAAAAATTTGAAGTATTAATAAGATTTTTATTTTTTTGAACAACAACTTTGATTGACAACAAAGATATAAATTCGTATTAATTTTATTTTAGAAACTTATGCTTTTAAAGTAATAGAAATAAAAGTATATTTTATTTTTGTCTTATCTGAATGTTTTGACAAATTATTCTTATGTTTGAAAAGCAGTTCGCAATTGAAGCGATAGTAGAGTTTGTGAAACATGTTTAGTCTTACATTGAGTACTCATTAAATCGCAGTTACTTCTGGGCTTCGAATCGGGTTGTATTGTGCTCTGGGATCTACGCAACAAATCGGCCGACTTTAGGATCTATTACTCTGAGGTATATATAGAATCCGTTATCAATATATGTCACAAAAATACGTCAACTCTCTCTCTCTCTCTCTCCTCTCGCTCTCTATCCATCTACTGCTCTCTCCTTTCCTTCCCTTCCTCTTCCCCCCTCTTCTTGTTCTCATTCTTTCCAATTCTTTATACACTTCTTATTCTTTTTTCTCTATATTTTCAAAACTCTTTAGTTTAAAATAATTGTTAGAATTATTTCTTCTTTTCTTTTTGCTTAGATTTTATTTTTTTTTATTTCCATTCATATAAAGCGAATATATTTTGATTCAAAAAAGTTTCTCTATTTGCGAATACAAAGCTATTTCCTAAAAGAAGTGCAAAAAGTATTTGACATTCAATCGCAATCCGCACGCAATTCACATAACTTCTAAACTCAAAGACGAGTGAATTATGTATGTGTTCTCTGAATCCGAATATATTGTAATCAATATTCTGTTTACACCTTTAGTTCGTTTTTCTAGTTTTCTTTTAAGACATTCTTTAGGCAAACATTGAAAACGCTTTTCACTCAAAAATATCTCTGTATTCGATGAGCGCTTCGTTTTCTTTCACTACCTTTTCCTACACTTTTCGCTCACTTTTATTATTATGTGTTTTTTGTTTTTTCTTTAAAGAATTGTAACGTTTGTTATAATTTAAGTCAACTATTTTTGACACATTAAACCATAAAAATATATAAATAGTGTTTATGTAATCATATTTGCCTACAATGTCTGTGTATTGGTTAGTGTCTCAAATCGATATCGTGGCACCAGGAGGGAAGGCAATTCATTTGCAGCCATAACGATGGAAGTCTCACCACTTGGAGTATCAAAGGTGGCTCTAAACCACTCTCAGTCGTCTATCCGCACTGTAAGCCCTTTTAGATACTAAACCATTCATTCACTTCTCCACTAATAGTTTGCACAAAAATCTTTTATTTTTTGTTTTTCAAAAATACATTTATTACGGAATTATGTTTTGAATTTATAGCAATATTACTATTTTTGCGGAAAAAAAGTTTATTCTAATTATAATAAATTCTGAAACCCAAACCATTTACTAGAAATTTATATTAAGTGAATTATTTTTATTTATTATTTTTGGAAACAATTGTTTTATATAAATCAGTAGTTTTTTCGTATATTTTATTTGTTTTGTTTAATTTAATTAATTGTAGGATAAATGTGTTACAGAATAAATGTATATAAATATAAAATAATGAATCGAATTATGATTTACAGCCAAATCAGGCAATGATCTCAAACCAGAACTCTGTAAACCGATCTATAAGAGCGAGTGGCGGACTGTCCGTAACGGCGATTCGTATATTATATTTTCTGGAGGCCTACCGATCGGCAACACTGTCGACCAGCCGGGCCCCAGCGCTCAGGCTTCGTCATCGCTGTCACAGTCACAGTCATCGCAATCCCAGTCCTCATCTCAATCTCAGTCATCCAAACCATTGAATGGAACCCAAAGTCTAACTGTAATTCACGGAAAGACGACAACAGTTCTGGAAATGGAAGACAATATAATTGATTTCATAACGTTATGCGAAACGCCATATGAGATGGAATCGAGTGATCCGTACGCTATAGTTGTTCTTCTCTACAATGACTTAGTCGTCGTCGACCTACTCAGCGCCGGGTATTGTATTCCGACTCTTATATTAATAATACTTTATTTGTTTGTTGGACTAACTCTTATAGCATTACTATTATAAGTCAAACAAAAACTATTTATCAATACTTTAGATAATAATTAATGAATTGAATCCTCAGTTCGAGTCGAGTGAACGCACGCAAACATTTTGCACTTCTGTTTACCCATCAATTCTCATACCAATCCATTGTCTTTCTCACTCCCAAAGGTACCCGTGCTTTCAGAACCCGTATTCAATGGACTTACATGAATCGCCGGTTACTTACTGTTACTATTTAGCCGACTGTCCAACAGATTTAGTTCACGCGTTCTTCTCCGTCGGCCATAAGGCCAGCAAACGGTCGGGTTTTTCGGAAAAGGAGTGGCCGATCAATGGCGGCGAATGGGGCAGCTCTACCGTCAGTTATCCCGAGATCATTATCACCGGGTATTACATCCAAAACGCATTTATATATTACTGAAAATCAATTTTAATATTACTTTTAACTTATTTATCGCAACTCTATTTGCAATCGAAATATATTTTAATTTCGAACAAAAACTTTGATTTATTATATTTCTCGAAATTTTTGCACTTTTTTGTGATAAGCGATTCATTCGATGCGAAACGAAGTTATTTACGTCGTATCGCATATCTTCTCGACTTTCTATTTAAACGCTTTTAATATGATTTACAATTTGTTGCGAACTTTCTTTGCCTTTTGGTTCGAAACCTAATATCGAAAAAAAAGTCTCGAAATGACTACTGGTTTTGTGTAGCACTGGAACAGAATTTAAGATTTATATTCATTGGTCTCTCATTTTCTAGAATTTGCAATCGAATGAAATTTCATTATTTAAAAAATTGATATATTCTTGAGATAGAAAATTAATTTATTGCAAACGACAAACCATTCTTAGCTCTCGAACCAGTCATTCGGCACATCTCTCGAATAGCGCATAAATATTATTAATTATCAGACATTAATATTCAGCTCAAAAACAAAATTAAAAACTATCTTCTTATCTAACATTAGAACCTAAAGAATGTTATGCTTTTTATCACAAAATTTAATCAAAAATTTCGGTTCTATTAAGAACTGAATTAATAGCGGAAACAAATTAGGGAACAGAAAATTAGTTTAAAAATTTAGCTTTAATCAATTTATTTATATATTTGTTTGCTTTTATCTTATTTTTTATATTTTATTTATGAAATGTTAAATTTTTGCTCGATTATAGCCACGCGGACGGATCGGTTAAGTTCTGGGACGCCTCATCAGGTATTGATAACTCTATTAATATTATATATATTTTTGTTATAGAATATTCTTAGTATTATTCTATTAGATTTTAGATATTATTCTTTCATAACCAGTAAATTCAAGAATTTGTAGAAATTTTTTCTAATTTAGACAAATAAATATGTTTTAGAGTTTTGTTATAAATTTTTTAGCAATTTCTATATCTATAGAAAATGATACGAAAAAACGTATAAATTGTTTTTTGAAATACAAATTGAATTTTTTTTTTCTCACACCTATTCTTAGTTCTGAAAGTTGAGAGTTTTTTTCCGAATTATTTTCAATTTTTTTCCTGTTTTTTACTTTTTCAGCTGAATTTGGAATTAATGTTCTTTTTGTTCTACTCTTTTCCACTAAAACAAAAGTTTTCAGACATTCGCTTAAAAGTTGAAAATTTTTCACTTAATATGAAAATATAATATAAAAGTGTAATAGAAATTCCATTTTGATTGTGAACTCAGGCTTTTCTATTGTTTTGAATTTATTTTGCTTTAAAACATGTATTAAAAGTTGCATTTCTGCCTAAAAATAGATATTTAACTCATTTACGAAAGTTATTAAATTTGGATTTATTTAGTGAACACATTTGCAAACTATTAAAGAATTTTTTATTCAACATAAATAATAACATATTTTCTATTGAGAGTAAAAAGTAATTTATATTTATTTACTTTATAGTCAAGATCAGGGATATCGACGGGGGGATCAGTCTAAAATCCCCCCTGGCATCGAAAATTTTGAAAATCCCTCCTGTGCTGCGCCGAGAGACACATACCCCCCTCCCCGAAAGCGGCCGGCAAATTTTTTAGGGTATTTTTGCTCAATTTTTTGCTTTTTAACCTAAATTTGGTTTAAATTTAGTTAAATTAACTAAATTTAATTGAATTTAAGCTAAATCCAGTTTAAATGCAGTTAAATTTGGTCAAATTAGCGTCCATGGCCGCCAAAAAAATGGCCGCCATAACACTTTTTGAAACATACCCTACCTGATCCCCCTTCCCCCCTGGCTTGGCAGTCCGTCTACATTCCTGGTTAAGATCTTAATTTGTTTTAAGTTTTTATTGAATTTTTATAATTATTTTTAAATTATTTATTAATTAGTTGTTTATATAATTTGATTGAAGTATTTGTTTATTATTTTATGTCATTAATCGTTTGCTAAATCGATAACTAAATTATTGTTTAAATTTTCAATAGCTTTCAAATACATTCATAAAGTGATGAAAAGTTATCAGATTTTTGTATAATTTGTTTAACTTTTTTAAGTTTTTTATATATATTTTTTCTAAACTATTCTTAAACTATAATGACATTCAGTTTTATTTTCCTTTTTTATCAAGAATTTAGATTCAAAAGAGTTCTTCAAAATTCTTAACATCTTTTCCTCTCTCTTTGAATTTACAAACAATTGAAAACTTAAAAAAATATTCAAATATTTTTATTATACTTTATATATAAAATAAGAATTTTTAACAATTTTTATACTTCTGAAGCAGAACTTGAACTCTAAATCTCGACTTTTTGTTGTTAAAAGATTTTGACAATTAGTTTACTCTTTTCACTAATGGTTGGAATGTTTTTTGAACAGAATTTTTGCTTTTTTCTCATTTTCTTTATTGAAAAAATGTTTTTCTCATAATTTGTATATTTTCTAACAATAATTGTTAGACAAAAGAGTTGTCAGACTTTTGTTTTTTTTGCAAACATTTTTAGCAAACATTTCGCAAAATGAATCGGATCTGAAATTGAAAATGGTTTTGCATTTTAAATAATTTATTCGCATTTATGCTAAAACTGCATATATTTTTAGATTGCAAACTGAATAATATATTTTGCGATTTTGTTCGTAATATATCTTTTGCATACATTTCGATGAATAAGACGTTTTGTTTAGAATATTAAACTCATATCACTTACACAGCAATTAGTGGAAAAAAACTTAAAATTCAATTTGCAATTCAAATATGAATTACTATTTGTTGAGAATATTAGTGCAAAGAATGCATTTAAAACATTTTGAAACTGAAAACCGCATAACAACGCAAAATGAGAATTAAGCCTAAGTTTAAAGTAATCATTAGAACTAATCCCTTGAATAACAAACATTTCTATACTTTCAGTGCATTTGCATTCGTTATATAAACTAAAAACTGCGAAACTGTTTGAAAAGCCGAAACTGAATCGAAGTGGCGGTGAGTCGAGTGCCGGCGCCGAGGGTTCGGTCAGCGTTCAGGAGAATGACGACCCGTTCGCGATCGAACAGTTGACTTTCAGTCAGACCAATCGGTATCTATGCGTCGGCGGCGCCAGTAGTCAAGTCATTGTTTTCCGGTTCAGCAAACATGAGGCGCACACAGAAGTACCGGTAAGTTATGCCGAGTTCTGCCAATTCTAATCATAATATTATTATTTCTTATATTTTTTATATCGGAATATATTAATAATTTATTTATTTATTATTATTTTTACTTATATCTCGACTTTGCGTTCGCTTTTTCTGAAGCCGTTATTTGTTTCCGTTTTTTCTTTGGTTTCCATATCTCACCAAAACTTTAACTTTTTCTTCAAATAATATACTATAAGATAAACACGAAATCACTTTTACAGTCGAAAAACATATACTTTTTGTCATTTTTCTTCTTCAAACTTCTTCGATATGTCACCAAAAAAGTAGTGAAAAGAGAAATGAAAATGTATTTCAAATTTTATAAGAATTTATTTTTACGACCAAATAATTCCGTAATTTGGTAATTACTAGCAAGGCAAGATTAAATTTGTCACATTTGGATTTCAGTTTATATTAGGTTATTTTAATTTAATTTTTTATTGAATTTTTTTATATATTGAAAATACATTTGAAATTTGAGTAAAAAATGCAATTTTTAAAAACTAAGTCAACATTTGTATCGGTTTCGTAATATATTCGCATATTTCGGTACATTTGTCGATACAATAGATTGAGTTGTTTTACGAATGCAGTTAAGCGGCAATAATATGCTGTAATATCGGCTCAATAACAGTTACGAGCAATAGATGTGCAAAAGTATTGCTTTTCGTTTTATTTTATCTTTGCTCTTATTTTCTATTATATTCGCTTTACTAAATCTAATGCAGATTTTCTCATATTAAGCCTAAAACTTAAAATAATTGCAATTTTAGAATGAGTTTAAACTTTAAACATTATAAAATATATTTTGTATATAATGTTATGCTTGCTAGCCTTATTATACATTATGCCTAGGTGGTTTATCTTTTCAATTTATTTTAACTTGAAAGTTATATCTGAGAATTTATTTTTTAAAACAATTTTTACCGGTAAACTTATTAAAAACTTATTAAACTTATCAAAACTTATGTTGAAAGGAAGTTTTAATTGTAAAATTTAATTGAATTTAGCATAATTTTAATTTATATCCAGTTAAATTAAATTTAGTATTAATTTATTTTTAATTAAATTAAAATTATTTAAATTGCAGCTTTTAGTTACAAAAAAAATTGTGGTTTGACGTGAAATTTAAGCTTAATTTTTTTCCATTCAACTCCAGCTCAATTCGTATGACCAGGCCAATATCTAGTTATAACTAGTATCTGAAAATAGTTTTAAAATTTTATGTCGAATTGATGTTTATTGAAAAGTTACTTTAATGTCATGAAATGCGATGTATTTATGTTTTAAAATATAAACATTTTAATGTTTGATGTTTTTGACGGCAAATATTTTGACATAAATTTCTGACAGAATTTTCGATAATTTTTAAAAATAATATTTTCAATTCGTATCGATTCAATTCGGTGCTAATGTTAATAATATTTAATAGAATATTAATATTTATTACTTAATTCTAACTTTTGGAAACATTAAATATTTTCGTTTTTTGGACATAAGATATGGCAAACGATTTAGTTCTCGAATTCGTCTGAAATTTGAGTTTTTATTATGTTTTTTGAAATAAAGTTATAAATCAGAGAATGAATGGGTTTTTAGTTGAAAAACAGCTTTTATTTTACAGAATAAAAGACAAGAATATATGAATAATTATTGCATTAAAAATTTACTTTATTTACTCAAAAATATACATAAATTTTCAGTACATTTAGCATTGATTTTCATTTAGAATTAAAACCAAGACTTTTAACCGAAATTTTAGAATATTTTTAATATAAGAGTTTTTATGAGGAAATAAACTAAAATTTAAATTTATTTTTGCAATTTTATTATACCATTAAATATCGTTGTAATTAATTTTAATTTTCCATTCAATAATAAATCCGAGTTAGCATAGCTAGAGGTGGCCCAGGGGCCAGTATAGTTCCAGATCATTTGTCAACTTCTTAAATATGTTAGCATTTAATGAAAGCAACAAATTATTATGACTTTACGCGTAGTTTATATTACAAATAAACGGCGAAAATATGCTCGAAGTCAGTCCGTCAGGACTTAATAAGAGTTGAGTTAATAATCGGTTATTTATATAATATTATATTTGTAATGATTTTACGAAACTCTCGGTTCGACATAACAGTACAAATCCAGACCTCACTTTACTTTCTCGATCATTTTTTCAGACCCCAAAAGGGGACAATTATGCCGTCATTACAAATAATTATCAAGCTCATAATTGATTGGGATTAGCACATATTCAGCGTCTGATATACACAAACTGTACAAAAATAGGCCGTTATTTCTCCGGTGATTAATGACTGTTAAAATTCATTTTTTAAAAATAAACATTAATTTTAATGCATTTATCGCTAAAAACTTTTTTTCATATACAGTATAACAAACATTAAATTCAAACTAATTTTACATTTGGTTTAGTATAAAAACCTCCGAAAATGCCTTTCAGGCAATCGAATAAAAAGGTTTTAAATATTTTTGCATATTTTTTAGAGTTAAAAATATTTTATTTTTTTGTTGTACAAAGGCAAATATTCGGCATAAAGCAGCCTTGGAAGTTTTTTGATGTGAGTCTTATTTTTACAGTTGTTTGTTTAACGACAAAAAACATCGTTTTCTACTCGTTTTTTGGCCTTTGAATGTGAAGTTTGAGTATTTTTTTAGTTTATATATAAAATATATATTCAAATAAAATCTATTCTGTGCTACAGTCATGCGATTATGTAATAAATTGTACCGAACTATAGGCAGATGTTGTTTATTTAAGAAAACTTTTTTATATCAAAATTTTTATATAAAATTTTATCAAAGGAAAAATGTTTGGATTTTAAATTTCAAAAATAATTTTATTTCTATTCATTACAATTCTTGTTTAGTAATTGAAAAGTTTATAAATTATTAAAAGTAATTACTGTTTACTTTGAGCTACAAATTCTATTATACTAAATGAACATCTTGTATAGTATAAATTAATTTAATAAATGCTCTAGCTTATATGTTTTGCAATGAGGTATACACGATAGCGATTTAATTGAAATTGAATTAATATTTATTTTTAGAAGATACACAAATTGATCAAGCTGTTGTTTAAGATAAAAAGTAAAAGCTATTCACTAATAAAAGTAAAAGTGATCTGAAAAATAAACTTTGTCAAATTAATTCTCACTGGAAATTACAAAAAAAAAACCCCTTAATGACATTTTGTAACGTAAATTGGTTCGGGTTGTTTGGTAAATATTTGTTTATAATTGTAATTTATCATTTCTGATGAATTTTATTTTACAAATATTTTGCTTGGACCTGGGCAATTTTTAACTAATGATCAGACTGTTAAGGGTTTGGCTTATTCTATCAATTAATTATTTTTTAATGTACTACTGCTTCATAAATATTGAATAGATTTTAACTGTTTTCTAGATATTGATTATTATTGACATTTAGTGAACATATTTTCAAACCAACAGAAAATCAATAAATAACTTCTTTTCCGATACTTATCGTTGCAATCAATTGTAAGAAAGCTGTCATCTAATGGTCGAACGAGTCATTGATATTAAATAGAGTAAAACGGAAACTAATTTTTTTATTGACTGTAATTAAACGTTAATTTATATCAACTAAACAACACTTTATTACAAAAAATTATTGATTTATGTTTTGATTTGATTGCATGAAAATAATAATAATTTATATATTTTTTAAACACGTATTTTTTCAAATGATTTGTTAACAAGAATTTGAAAAATTTCGTCAAAAGGTAATCGAAATCCCAATGAACTACGAGAGCGAACCGGAGGCCGAGTCGGGCGATACGGAGATCGCGAGCGGAATGAGTTCACTACTGACGCAGACCTCGAGCGAGAGTCATGAGAACAGTTCAAACAATTATCTACTGACTGTCAAACCCGGTCACCACAAAAGGTTGTCGGGATTTCAAGCAGAGTTCGTGTGCCTTAGCCCGTGGATCGATCGCACAACCCCTCCCTTTAGGATTACTTCACTTTGTGTCAACTCATACGCCAACCTGTAATCATATTATTCATACATTCATTTTCTAAAGTGTTTCTTATTATCTCTCGCTGTCAGCACATGGAAGGGTAGTCACGATCTCTGCGATTCTGGTTTGACACTCAGGGAGGGTTTGCCAGAAAATGGGTTCAATTTTAAATATTAATATTATTTTATTGAATATAAAAGCGTTTTAATGTTTAGATTAGTACTAAATACTAGTAGTATTCAAATGTAAATAATAATATACAAGCTGCTTTTTATTATAATAACGAACGGCTTAGCAAGATTACTTATTAATAAACCGGCTTATATTATTAAATTAGTTGAATTTTGGTTTTATTTGCATATTTGCGTTTTGCTGCGAGAGATAAATTTTAGGGTTTAAAAAATAACAATTTGAGCTATAGTGGATTTTTAAATTTTGGATTTGAGTTTTCAAAATAAGCTTAAAATATTAATATTAAAGAGTAGAATATTAAATATTTATACATTAATTAAATTATTAAACGCATTAAATTTGAAAATATTTATTTAATTGGAAAATACATTCATTGATTTTAAATTAATCTTTTAAATAATTTCTATTATTTTATTTTATTTCTATTATTTTAATATTCAATAACGACTGTAAGGATAGTATCAAAAGGAAAACATTTAAAATATAGATTTTGTTAAATTGAGTAATTTTTAATCAATTTTTATATATCGGTTTAACTAACCCTCGCCTCCAAAGATTGCAATTATTTTTTGATGTTCTGACAGTGTTTACCTAAAATTAAATTAAATTTTAATTTTTGAACAAATCTATTAACAACTGCTCTCTGCGCACGGGTAGGGTTGCCTACGGAACTGAAAACGGACTCGTAATCATTGATATGATCCAAAAGTGTGCTGTTCTTAACGTCTGTACTTCGAATTTATACGGTTTGTCAAACAATTTACTTTTCATTTATTTATATTATTAGTCAAATAAATAATTAATTAAACCCTCGACGACAGGAACGGCGGATCCATACCAGCGAACGGCGCGTTCGAAAGGCAAAACTCCGTCAACAGGTGTGGCAGCGAATAGAGACACCTTAGACGGCAATCAGAGCGATGCCGATCGATGCAAGTCTCCCACATCTGATCAGGTATTGCACTCGAGTTACTACTCGACTCTAACCGTTATTACTATTATTACTCAATTATTCGCAAACCAATAAAGCAGACGATTAAGACATACAGACATTTGATAATTATATCAACAATTCGTTTATTGCTTTTGCAATACTTTAGCCAAAAATGATTATATGTTTAGAGAAAATATGTTTTTCTAACGATTCCAAACATAATATTTTGACCAATCAATTGATTTCTATAATAAACAAAAACTGTTGATGTGTTTTGACCGATAGTGTGAGGAATGCCGAACGCCAGACCCATCAGTGCCCAATACCCCGGTATACCCGAAACAGTTTGAACTGCCAATAGCGCCGATACCTCCTCCTCGGGTCAAACGAAAGCCAAACTGTGAGACCTCTTCTGCCATAACTGAACAGAACTCGAGTGAGAATTTGTGTGAGACTGGAGTGACTGCCGAATCAGTTGAGATCAATAGCGATGAGAGCGTGAACTTCAGTAAAGGCAAAGTATTAGAGCCGAGCATTAGACCCAAGGATTTGAATTTGCAATTAAACCGAAAAGAGAGTGAAAGCAATGTATTGGTCAAAGATAGCACTTCATCGCATGATAGCGACAATCAATCAATTCATAGCACTATTGGCAGTGATTTGTCGTCTCCGACTGAAACTAACGGCGACTTAAGTGAGAAATTGTGTCAAATTAAAGCCCAGAACAGAGTGGCCAACAATGACAGAGGATTTCAAAGTTTTTTTAAGAGGAAATCCAAATCCAAAATATATGACTTGAGACCAGAAGAGAGCGACGAATCGCTGGTCTCGCGAATAATTAGTAAGTTTTTTGTTTTGGTTCGAACCGTTATTTTTTGTTTTCTATTACTTTCTCTCTAACTCTCGCTTTGATTCCAACGAATCCTCTCTTCTCTGCTCTTCTGTTGGCTATTAATTGCATTACTTTTATAGTCATTACTCTAATTAAATCGCTGAACAAGTCTTGTCGTGACTTCTTATACGTCGACTAATTTTATTTAAAATAAATCAGAACTAAAACCGACTAAAGTTTAACTTAACTCTAGAATATTCTTATTCTCGATTCCGTTATTTAATACGCTATCGACACAAATCTGCGCTAAACTCAATCAACAAATATATGCCTTTTGTTCGACTTTTACTAAATAATCCAATCTTTTGATCGAAACTAAAGAATTTTCATTAACTAAACACAAAATCGAAAAAAGGATAAAACTTTTGGCATTTTAATCAATAGAAAGTTTTTTGTTGAGTTTTTTTTATTGTACTAACAATACAATACATTTGATAGCGTTTTCGCATCAAAATAGCGAAAACGTGTTTCCAATGAATGTCTAAATAGTATTTTTGTCATTAATAACTCATTTACACGAAATATCGCAAAAAATTTTTGATTGAAAAAAGTTTTTGCTCTCGTTTTTTAACCAAACATTTATCGATCGATATTTACATAATACCAATCAGTCGAATGTCAGAATTTCTCAGCCAGCACAACATCACTGTCAACCACTAAATCAAAAAGATTGTTCAAAAAATCAATTGCTTTACACAACTGGTAATTATCTCTTTTTTCTCTCTTTTCTCTATTTCTCTTTCTATCACTTCTTCCAAATAACCTCTAAATCCACGCAAACACTCATCAAATTCAACGTTTGATTTAATAATAATAAATAAATTGCGAACAAATGCATAACTAATGACTTAAACTAAACTAAACTAAACCAAACGGTCAGATCAATGGCATGTGTCTGAGTCCGACGACAGGTAAAGCGCAACCACAACAGCAACAGTCGACGAGTTCGGGAAACACGACAGCCGTTAAAAAGCAAATAACGCCCGAAATGAAAAGGTCTCGATCTCAAGGTACCCGAAATGTGTTGCAGAAAATGCATACAATTCAGAGCATGGCGTCGACTGACGAGGCGTTTTTCAATTTCAATCTCAGCACAGGATCAGGTGGCTCTTCATCAACACAATTAGATTTTCTCTTTTCGTTTTCGTTTTACAAATTTTTTTTCAATTAAATATAATTTTTTTCATACAATATATCAAAATTTTATGTTTAACTTAAATAATTGATATATTTTTTCTCGACTCAATTGATTAAATTTTAATGAGTATTAGACTATTAATACTATTATATTAATAACGCTTTAAATAGGAGTTAAGGCATGTGTTCCTCTCGACTCACATCACCGATCAATCTCTGATCATCACATTGTAGTAGAAGTAGTAATACTGTAATTCTCTTTAGTGTTAGTTTGTAGTGAATTAACCCGATATTCCGCACCAATCGAATCAGTGACGTAACTATATCTTATTGGAGAATCAAAACTAAACTATTTTGATATATCCGTAGTTAAGGCCAATTAATTGGTGAAAAAGTTACCGAAACTGATGTAAAATAAGTGTCAGTAGTTGTAGTGAAAGTCATACCAACAAAACCTGATGATAACATTTAGAGGTCCGTATAGTTTGTTCACATAAGCCGTACACACACTCTATGGTAATGTATCGCACATTCACTCTATACCTCATATCATATACAGTTAAGACCATTCATTGGTGAGCCACTCAGTCCTGGTATTGTTGCACATCTTATCCATTATTTAAATCAATTCTCGATTTCTTTATTATCTTAATTCAATTCTTAACCTTTATATCAAATGCATGTCTTTTCTAGTTTTCATCTCAAACTTTCAACAACCCAATGAGCAAATGAGCAAATGAGCAAATGAGCATGATGACGCTTATGAACTTACTATTGAATGCTTTTCTATTTTAACATGCTAAATTTTTACTATTTTTATTACAAGTAACTTAATATAAATTCTGATGTTTTGTCAAACTATTTGTTGTTCTCGTATTTGTCAATTGTTGCTGTTGTTGTGCTGTCTTACGTATTACTCTTCTCATGTAGTTTGTTGATCAATTAATGTTGTCTAGCTAATATTTTTTACACAATAATATTTATGCTTTATCATAATGCCTATTGTGCCTTATTGATTTATTGTTATTAATTTTAAAATTATTATTAAGATATTATTATATGCTTTAACTAAAATCTATTTTCGATTTCTTAATTTTGATTATATTTATACTATATTTATGTGAATAATATATTTGCCCCTTAAGTGAGTTTTTGTTAATAAGCCATTTGTATGAATAAGTAATCTAACCTGGATAATAGCCTCATTCTTATTTCTCGTTTATGTCATAAGAGTATTGATTTGATTCCTCTCGGAATGACTTGTTTTTCATTGTCATCCCATTTATGCCTTTAATGCTATTAATGCCTTTAATTCATATGACATGTAATGTCGTGTTTGTTATTCGTATAAATCACTAATAGTTTTGATGAGCACTTCATGCGTTTGTTTTTGTTGTGATTATTATATTACTTCCATTTGTCTAAATAGTGCCGAAGAGTTTGGTGTAGTGTTTGTCCGCATTTCCCATTAGTTTTTTGACAGTTCTCTCTGTTATTCCAACTGTTAATTCTCATCACTCTTTCCCGTATTGGCTGCACAGATAAAATCGACAGTTCATTCTCACGTTCCCGGAGCTCAAGTATTTCAAGTTTGGAGAACATTACCATTGAATCCGTACTTTATATTGCATTCGCTGAGACTTATTGCACAAAATCAGGTAAATATCGATACAATTGTTTGCCATTCGGGCATCAATTGCTCGTTAATTAGCAAAACAACTGTCAGTTGAAGTACGCAATCGGTTAGACTTCGGACTTAATTGCAATTGATTTGCAATATATTTCGACGTTTACTCCGATTGCAAACCAATTCGAAATTGCAATTAATTGTTCACTTGTCGTACCACAGATGCAACGACCAGTCCCTGTCTTTGGGTGGGCACTAGTTTGGGATCTGTATTAGTGATATCTTTGACATTGCCTGACAGCACCGATAATCGTATTCTGTGTTTGCAAACAGTAATCGCTTCCCCGAGCGGTGAGTCGTTTCACTACTTTTCAATTTATCGAAATTTTTCAGTTTTCTAAACAGATTCCAAAACTGCACTCAAATATCAAACTCTGCACTAAAATTGAATTAGAAATCAATATTAAATAAAACTCTTTTTATATTAAATTATATTTGAATTTATTTTTCTAACAATTTGTTTAGATATTCGGATAAAACGGCAGAGAATTAGTAAGTTTTGGTGTGAATATCGATTTGATTATATCAGATCCATTTGATAATTGAGCCATTAATCAAAAATTATTAATTAGCAAATATTAAATTCTCAATCACTTTAATCTAAACCATTTTCGGCCCAACTCTACGCCATTTCGGAGTCATTGTTCATATATTAGATTAAATAAGTCATAAATAAATTGATTACAGAATACTATTTCCGAACAGTTCTGGTACTGAAAGCCGTAAAATGTATTGTAATCTAAATTATTTGAATTCATACAAACGATTGAACTCATGACTAAAATACTAAAAACGGCGAAACATTTTTCGCAAAACATTATTTCGCTCTTCAATTAAGTTTTAATAATAAAATCGATTTATTATTTTCAGTATTTTTGTTGTTGAGGTGAAAGTGCAGAAGAATTTTAGTCAAATATATATTATATTTCGCTTTTATTAAACAATTAATTATAAATGAAATCAAATAAAAATAATTGGTTTCGCATTCGCACCCGAATAGGGAGTATATATCGGCTAAAGGGATCAATACTTTGTATATCGTTTCTGGACTTCACGGGAGCTCTTCTGCAACTGAATGCCGAGACGTGGAAAGACTGCGCCAAAGCCGGTAACATTACCCCCAGCTCTACCTCTTCCAGTGCGGACCACAAACGCGTCGGTTCTCTCACGATAACCCGATCCGGGAGTGGCGGCGGCGGGAGTGCGGGCGCAGCCAATCGCAACAACAAGATATCGCCGACGTCTTCCTCCACTGATATGCGAGACTCGCAGTTCGTAGTTATGGTATCGGAGAAACAGATCCGAATCGTGAATCTGCCGACACAACAGTGCGCTTATAAGGCGACGCTTACCGAAACCTCCTTTGCTGTCAGGGCTGATGTAGTCTACATGAAAAGTGCAGGTATTCTATCGAATCGACTCATCCCTAGTCATACGCAAACCAAAGCCAAGCAATGCCTGCAATCCATTGCAATACAAACTAATTGAGTCTTAAACTTGTGTTTCATTTCTTTATTAAATTCATTTGCATTTCTTTATTTCGTTTAAAATAATACAAAACAAATAAAAGAAATGCAAATAATAGAGACGTATATAATAATAGACGCGTTTCTGCTGTTTGTTTAGCACTTTTGAGACTATTTTCATACCTTTTTCGACACTATTTCTCTTCAATACGTTTTTATTGCAATTGATTTAAATTAGGGCTGAATTTAATAACGAATTCTGTATTTCATTTAATGCTTTCATTTGTGCTCCCATTTAGACAGCATATGTCTGGCCGTATACTTAGGCACCGGTAATATAGTGGTCTACAGCCTTCCCAGTCTTAGGCCTCTGATTGATATCGATTTTCTAGCACTAACTGATGTCAGGTATGTTGTGTCCAAATGCTTATTATTTTCACTTTTTACGCATTTGAGTGACAGTGCATTCACTGCCGATTCAATACAACTGAATGTACGACAAAATCATAATAAAACCAGAATTAGAGCGAATAAACCAATATATTAACACCTCTTTCGCCCGACCCTTCCATTTCGGGTTTGGTGTTTAACTAAACATACCTTTCGTTAAGGGATTAAAATAAATGTTTGACAAACACTGAGTTTAACTGTTTTTCATTTAAATTTAATGATTAAATTGCTTCACTTTTTACGTTTATTGACGTAAGACTCGAAGCATAGCACTCGATGTTTGGATTTAATTTGTAGTTTATTAAACTCTGATTTATAAATTAAATTAGTATTGAGTTTGTATACCTCGTTATACATGAACAGCATAAAAACATTACAGTTTACAAAAATTACAACAAAATTATTTGTATTAATTCCTTAAAGATCGATTTTTGTTGATATTTATTTATTTGTTTAAATAAAATTCAAATTAATTAATTTCTGAAAACAGAAAGTTGCATTAAATTTCTGAATTAGTAGTTATTTTAGCAGTTTTTACTAAATTATTAACATTTATCTTTAATTAAGGAAATAGATGTTTAGCATTTATAAGCTTCTATAAGAAGAGGTGTTAAAAATCAAACCTTTATTGTATGACATTTGAGAAGTGAATAAAATGCGGCGTTTGTTGAAAGTAATATGTATTCAACTTATGAACCGGAAATTTGAAGGAAATACTCTTTTATGCCACTCCTCTCTCCTCTCCTTTTCCATTGCTATCTGTATTAGAATTCTGTCATATAATTCCAAATCATATAAATGCTGTTCCGTCTGAACACAACTTCGCAAAGTGTTGGCCAGGGATTAAGTGAAGCCATTTCTCAATTGAGAAAACACTGGAATTATAGTTTTCGACGCTATCTATGCTTTCGGTTGGAAAACAGTTGAAAATAAATGTCTTTACATATGATATCAATAGTCAGGATCAGAGACTAAATTTTTAAACTCATATTTTTATTATCTTGAGCATTTAACTTTTTACCAAAAATTTATATTTTAGCATAGCGTAATTTATTAATTTATTTTGATTAAATTAAAAACGTGCAATTAGATTTAAATAAAATATATTCTGTAGTATGTATAGAATTTATACTGATGTTTTTTTTTCTAAACAAGAATAATTAATGAAAGTGTGCATATATTTTTGCGAAATGATAATTAAGCTAGTTTATTATTTTCTTAGTTTCTAAGTTAGACACTTTATGCTAAATATTAAAAGTTAGAAATGACTTAAACATTTTGATTAATTTTTTTAATTTAGTGAAATGCCAGGAATTTATGTTAATTAGTAAATTTAAATATATATATATATATATATATTATATATATATACAGTCAAGATCATAAGAGCTTGACACACATTATTAGCGATATTTTCAAAACAGCTTAATAAAATTTAATAAAAATTTATTGTTATAATCTCCACCAACCCCGCACAATCTACCAAAAAGGGATTTAGAAACTCTTTGACAGTTTGCACGGAGATCAAATTTAAAATTTTTAACAAAAATTTTAAAATAACTATTTTTAAACATGCTTATTTACAAAATAAATTTTTAAAATTTTTGAATTAAGTATTTATTAATTGGAAATAAAATAAATCGATTTAATTAATTGCAATTGGTTTCTAAAAAATTAATTTTAAAAATATAATTAATAAAATTTTGTTTTAATTTGTTATTTTATAAATTTTAGAGCAAATAAATAACTAAATTTTTATTTTTAACACTTAGTTATAATATTTAAATAATATTAAAATAGTTTAGACAATAAAATTTAAAATTTGAAATACATGATGTTTGTCTATAGATGAT
>JAQIYC010000042.1:0-24253 GCA_034699545.1 Porobelba spinosa
GTTTTTAACCCCCCCCCCCCTCTCTCCAACATTTTTTATCTAAAAAAACCACCCAATAAAATTTTTACAAATTTTACTTTTTTACTTAAATTAATGCTAAATCCAGTTAAAATCCAATTGTAATTGAGTAAAACTTAATCATATATTTTAGCGAACCCCATACCCCCTCCCCCAGAATTTTAATCTAAATTTTTTAAACTGACCCCATTCATAACTCCCCTAACTTCAAAGTACACTGACATTTCTGATTTACAACGAGTACAGTAAATCAATTTAAATACATTTGCAATTTTTCTGTTAAATAAATTATTAAATATTTTTTATTAAAATAAAAATAAAAATTTAGAATTCAATAGAACAGAAAATTAAGTTGAACAAGGCTAAATTTAAAGAGTAAACATGAAGTAAAACATTGCTTAACTTGCCTTAAACATTTGTATTTACTTTTTTTTTGTATTTTAAAGTGTTGAACAAGAACAATACAATAACTTTTATTTGTTTAAAGCATTTGAAAATAATGTTTTCCCAATTGAAATACAATAAAAGTCGAAAAACATAGGTTTCTTGACATGTATTGAACACAAAATAAAGATAAATTGGTACCGGATATCCAACAATTGCAACTGTGCTGGGTATTATTTAGAATAGTTTTAATATAATCTTATTATACTATCTATAGTTAGTTATATTATTAACGATTTAATTTATCGTATGTTTAACTTTATCGTTTTTTAATATGTTTTAGCTCTAAATTATTTAAATATACGGTAATTAAAATCTTTTCCAATAATTATTTAATTAAAAAATAAAACATTAAATTATTTATTTGTTTTTGGCTTAAATTTGATTTAAGGCAAATAAAATTTATAATGAATTTAAGATAATTTAGTAAAATTTGGCTAAATTGCTGTTTTACCGAAAAAATGCCATGACACTTAAATTATTCCTAACATAATCGTCCCCCTTAAAATTGCTATTTTACATTATCTAATCCTCCCTGAACTTGCTGACCTTCCACATTCCCAGATAACAAATAAAAATTTGTTATTATTATGTCTGTCAAACGAAAAGAGTTCGTAAACCCTGAGATTAATTGGATTGAGATTTAGGCGAATGGCGTCACGTTTGGCATAAAAGAGATGCGGAATTGGACTGAAGTTATAGACAAACATTCGTGAGAAGAATACTTATAAAAACCACTATAGAAAAACTTAAATATTTAAAATGTTATCTTGATAATATTATTTTTTAGTTTATTTTATCTTTAAAATTAATTTTCTCAAGTAACTCAACATTTTATTAAAACACGAGGCTCTTATAGGTTTGTTTTTTTAAATTAAAATTTTTTGTCGAGTTTTTAAGATTAAAAAATTTATTTCGAATATTTGCATAAATCTGACACCAAAAAACAAAAATTCTTAATTTTCTGCTAACTAGAAATATTTTTTAAAATTAGTTTTAAAAATCTATTTTAATGCAAACCAATAGGGAAAATTAAAAGTTGTATAACTTTTTCTCCAACCTAGAACAACCCAATCTAATTATTGCATAATAAAATATAAGAATGTAGCTTTCTAATCTATATGATAAACTTTTGGGACAATTTGAGGATTATATTTAAAAATTCATATTTAATTTATAAAACATGTAGGTAGGGATAGGGTTTGACCCCTGTCTGTCAAGTCAAAAGAGAGGAAATTATAGCAAAAATAGCCAATTTTTGCTCATAATCTTAGAGAAATTTAGATAGAATAGATTTTTAAAACAAGATGGCAAATATTTTAAATAAAATTGAACCATTTTCTTCTCAAAACTTGCAAATAAAATTTATTTTATTAAATTTAAACAAAATTAAAATAAATTAACTAAATTTAAACCAATTTTATTGTTAATTTAATTATATTAACTCCATTTTTACAAAAATAGAAATAAAAATTATATTATAAAATAAAAATTATGTTGATTAATTGTTTATTATATAAATTTTAATTGAAATTTATATATAATGGCAATTTTGTAATTTGTATTCATTTTAAAATATTTAATTTTATATAGTTTGAAAAATATGCAAACGAAGTGAGACAGGCACCTATCCCTTACTACATTATATTGGTATTTTTTCAATTTTAGAATTAGTTTTTTTAATACTTCCGTTCATCAAAAAAATTTTAAATAAATTTTGTTTAATTCAGTTTTAAAAACTCGCTTCAAATAAATTATTAAATCATAACATTTTAACCAAAATTAAAATTAATTTATCTTGTTTTTTCCTTTTTGTTTTTGGTGAGCCTCGTCCTTTACTAAAATTTATTCTTGTTCCTCAGAGTATAAAATATATTAAATCTAATTATTTTAATTTTTAAATTTTTAACCTTTTACTAAAAACAAAATACTGGAAAATAATCATCTCCATCAGTCCCCACCATAGGACTAAAAAATTTAACTATAATTCTCTTCTAAGATAAATTGTGCCAAGGGGGTTGAGGCTCTCCTGATGAAAATATTTGGCCTCTAACCCTCCCCCCACCTGAGATTTTGCTAAAAAATAAGACCCACATGAAAAATTAAAAAATTTCCTGGGGTTTTTTTGGTAAAAAGAACGTTAATTTAACTAAATTAACGCTAAATTTAGTTTGAATTCAATTAATTTAAGATAATTTAGTCTTAATTTAGTTTAATTTAATCCAATTAAGTCAAGTTTAATTGCGGTTTTTGGAGAAAAATGGCAATTTGGCAAGCAAATATTGGTGGCCATTTTGTTTTTGTTTTGACCCCTATCTTGATCCTAAGATTTTGGCCAGCAATGAGTCATTTACCCCTATCAAACCCCACTGACTTGACTGACCTTGGCTAACCCTGGATAAAGCATAATCTAATTATTATAATTTGTTACCAGAAGCATTCAATATTAACTAAATTTTAAATCTACAACAACTTTGAATATATTTTAACCAATACAGTAGTCTCTCTCTATAGTGCACCTCTCTTGGGTGTTTACCTCCTTTAAATGTACACTAAAATCAATGTCATTGGACAAATTTGCTATTCTTTTAATGATAAAAAATTTCTCTTGGGTGTCGCTCTCTATTGTGTACACTTTTTGCTTACATTTGCCTGTTCACTATAGAGAGAGTCTACTGTATTTAAAGGATGGGAGTAATAAGGGCTGAAGTCTTGTAGTAATTTGGGAGGAATTCGGATTGGATTTCTCTAACATAGAGAACAGAAACCAATTTGACAATACTGGGGATGACGAGGACCAAGTGTTTGGCGATGAGATTGAATCCCCACAATTGGACAGTATAGACGTTTGGGATATGGATCAGTTGAACACGAATGCTTCCGAGTGGTTAACGCCTTTTGAGTCAACACCTGGCGCTAAAGGATTGATGCCTACGAATCCTATTGACATCTTTGAGCTTTTCTACAGCAAAGACTTTCTTATTTCAATTCTCAATTTTACTAATATTGAAGCGAAGCGACACAACTCAACATTCGTTCAAATTGATATGACTGAGTTTAGGCGATTCATTGGAATTCAAATCTTAATGGGCTATAAGCGATTGGACGAAAAACGAGAGCACTGGTCGATAGATGAATATGTCTGCTCACAATTAAAATTCGATGACTCGCGATTGGTAAAATAGTAAATAAAATAATAAGCAATTAATTAATTAATTTTCTTATAGTTATTACGAAATCAAACAATATCTTTATTTCAATGACGAAAGAAATGCAAACACTAGCGATGACTTATACAAAGTCCAGTTCCTTTCGAACCATTTGCCAGCAATATCTCAAAAGTTGTATCAGCCATCACGAGAACTCTCAGTCGACGAAAGCTTGATTGCGTTCAAAGGACGTTGAAATTATATCCACCGATTCCAACCAAATCAAGTAAATTCGGAATCAAAAACATTAAAATTAAAGAAATGGATGGGAAGTCAATCGTCTTCAATGACTCGAATTGCAAATCCATGTCAAACCGCGAGTTTGGTTTATATTGATCTTAACAACAAATCTAAGCGAAAGGATTGTCGTAATTGTCGTTTGAAAAACAAATCAAAAACTCAATCCAATCGCCAAAGTTCTTACTGTGAAATGGCTTTGTGTTACGACTCGTTTGACAACAATGCAACCTGTTTTCAACAACATGTGAAACTTCAATAACGTAAAAATTAAAATACTGTATAAATATTTTAATTATTTTAAATTTGAACTTCTATTTTCAGATCTGTTTCGACCATACCTTCAATTCTTATATTTTAAATAAAATAAAATAAATTGTTTAAAATTAATATTTTAAACAAATTGTAATTTTTATCAATTTTTATTAATTAAATAACATTTGAATTTAATTTATGTTTTGAATGTGTTTAAAAATAATTTATATAATTAGTATTTTCTAATAAAAATGACATTAAAATAATCAATTTATTAATAGAAATATAACTCAAGGATTTCAAATTGGTTAGTCCAGGTTCGAACAACCTATTAAAAAAAATTTCTCTGACCACTCGCTCCTTTGAAATTATGTATTTCTGGTTTTTTAAGTAACGTAATTTATTCCTAAATTAAAGTTACAACTAGTTAAATTAACTAAATTCAGTTAAATTTAGCCCAAATTTAAAGTCAAAATAGCAAATAGCGTTTAAAATGAGCTTCAGGCAAAATAACAACTTTATGAAAATATCCTAACCTAGACCCCCCAGGCAAAAATCTAAAAGTCTGCCATTTTCTTATCCCTAAGCCTCCCCTGACTTGTCAAAACTTGCATAACCTTAGTTTAACACAAATATAAAATTTTGAATGAACCCTTTCCTTTCTCCTCGAATAAATTATTTGATATAATTTTAACTCAAATCCAAACAACACTTAAATAATATTTAAATTTAAATTAATACAATTTAAAATTTATATTTATACCCCATTTACATGGATTTTCAATTTATATTATTTTAATATAAAAATCTAGACTTGTTTTGAGGTTTTACTGTATTTTGTGCTAAAACCGCATTAAATGATTAAAACTAGTAGTCGCGCGAGCTGCCGATTAAACTGTGTTTCTATTGGTTGATTTGATTTGTGCAGTTCTGCACACTTTCGGCACTTACGGAACATCAAGTTTTGTGTTATTAATACACAATAGGGAACTAAAGGTTAAAATGCAAGCAACAAACTTCTATCACTTAAATTTTTTACATTAAAAATGCATGAACTTAATTTTGAAAAAATATAATCACAATTAAATTTTAAAATACATAAAATTTTATTTATTCGTGAAAATACTGTAGTTTACTATATAATACTTAAAATTCTTTGAACTGTAAATTAGTTTTGGTTCTGATTCCGGACAATAGATGTCTAAACTGTACAGAAGAATAATATTTTGATTTTAAAACTTTCAAAATATTGATATTTTGTCAAAACATGTGAACAAATCCAAACCAGTCTTAACTTAAGACTCTTAAGTAGAATAAATCAAATCTTTTAATTTGATATTAATTTTTAAATTTAATTTGAATATGTGTTCAATAATTAGCAATAAATCACATTATTTTCAGATAATTTTGAATCGATTTGTCAATAAAAATAAATTATTAATTGATTTGAAAACAATTAAATGTTTGACGAATTTTAGTGAAGAAAGTGTTGATAAAAATAGTAATAAATTAATTGAAAATCAAATCAAAAATAGTTTAGCGAAACCTAAAGACCAAATCTATTCGTATCTCTATATTAGTCCTCGTTTTGGTTCAATTGTAACCAAAGTCTTGAAACCCAAATATGATTTGAATTTTTTGAATCAAATTGTTATTAAATTAAATGAAATAAAAGTGAATTATATTAAACGGAATCTGAAATTGGATTTCGATTCAAACCAAATGTCTTTGGATTTGAAAAAACTAATTGAATTGAAGTCAGAATTGGAGTCAAAGACTCAAATGAGACTAAAATTGTTTAATAAAATCAATTTAAACAAAAAGAAGAATAAATTGATTTCCGAAGACTTGATTCGAGATTACGAGCGAATTAGTGAAGAACTGAAACCATTGATGGAAAGAGTCTATTGTTTGGAACAAATTGTTATGAAATTTGTAGTCAATATCCCAAACGATATCGGAATTGATGTGAAGGACGACTCGGATCTGATGGCGAGTTTTGAACCGAAAGCCAAACAATTGTCGAATAATTTAAATTACATTCAATTGTCTTATATTAACAAATGTTTGCTTCAGTCGATAGTCGGACCGAAAGCCTGTTATTTGACTGCAATTAGCGCTCAATTGAATGACTCATTAATTGAATATTTTGGCCAAAGTTTACGTCAAAACCAATTCATAGACATCTCTGGCGTTGATATCGTGAAGACAGCAGTGATTGAGTCAACAGTTTATAACGATTTAAGTGATTACAGATCCGACAAATTGCGGATCAAAACCAAATCAATTGAAGAGAATTTGAATCAAAGCTTACATTTCGTTGGAAACGCTTCTCTCGAATCGATTTGTGCTCTCATTAGTAAAAGACAATTCAATTGGACTTCAGATCAGATCAAACTGTTGGCTATCGGACAACAATTCGAACAAAACTTCAATCAAAACAATTCGATAAACGCAACGATTATTACAAAAGAAAACATCGATTTATCTAATAATCAAATGAATCATTTGTTCCAATTATTGTGGAATTGTTTCGTTAAACTCGACATCAGATGCCGAGCGGTTCGAGTCGGAGCACAAGAGTTGGGGATCAGTCAGTACTCACGCATTGATATCGAAGTTTGGCTCAAATCGCGCAACGAATGGATAACCGCTTCTCAAATAAGTGATTACAAGAAATACCTTTCGGTGCGATTGGGCGCTAATGACTCGCATCTAATCAATTCAAGCATTCATTTGTTTCCAATTATTATATCAATTATAGAACAAAACCAAACAATTGACGCAAATATAGAAATACCAGAACTTTTGAAACAATTTTTATTTAAACAATAATTTCAGAGACTATTAAATAAATTTTTTGACCGATTTATTACTGCAATCAGTGATGAGTCGAATTGCTTCTAATTAGACAACTATTTAATTAATTACAAATAAAAGGTCTTATTGTGCCGTAAATGTGGCCATAAAGTCGGTAACAATTTTCTTAAGCTGAGCGTCGATTTGGTCGTTAATCTTGCCTTCGGTTGCGATAGTGTTCAGCAAATCCTTGTGAGAGGTCTTAATGTGTTGTAAAAACTCTTTCTCGAACTGTCCGATCCTCGAAGGGTCGAGTTTGTCGAGATAGCCCCGAACGCCCGTATAGATCACCGCCACCTGTTCCTCGATCGGCATCGGCACTAAACACAACATATGGGTTAACTACCGTAAAGACGTAAAGAGCAGTGACTAATGGCACGGACCGTATTGGCCCTGTTTCAAGAGCTCCGTCAGTCGAACGCCTCGACTCAGCAGTTGTTGTGTCGCTGCGTCTAAGTCAGAGCCGAACTGCGCGAAAGCGGCCACTTCTCGATACTGAGCCAACTCTAACTTCATGGAACCGGCGACCTATCCGTGCGATCATAGCATTCGCATTAGATTAACCTCTCATTCCATTACATTTTATGCAATACCTGTTTCATGGATCGGGTCTGAGCGGCCGAACCGACTCGACTCACAGACAGACCGACATTAATGGCCGGTCGGATGCCTTTGTAGAAGAGCTCAGTTTCTAAGAAGATCTGTCCGTCAGTTATAGAGATGACATTCGTTGGAATATATGCGGATACGTCGCCGGCCTTTAGGTATGGGTTGACAACAAATCAAAGATTTGGCAAAACTGTTGGTTTGGGTCGAGAACTCACTTGTGTTTCAATGACTGGAAGGGCTGTCAAAGAGCCGCCGCCGAAAGTGTCGTTCATTTTGGCCGCGCGTTCCAGAAGTCGAGAGTGAAGATAGAATACGTCCCCCGGATAGGCCTCTCGGCCGGGCGGGCGGCGAAGCAGTAGAGACATCTGACGGTAGGCCACGGCCTGGCATTCATCAGTCAAGTCAAGTCATCATTAGTCAAAACTCATTCAAACAAATAAATTCAAAACTAATTACATGTTTCGAGAGATCGTCATAAATGATAAGCGCATGCATTCCGTTGTCGCGGAAGAACTCCCCCATTGCACAGCCCGAGTACGGCGCCAGATGCTGGAGGGGTGCGGCGTCCGAAGCCGTCGCCGCAACCACTATCGTGTATCGCATTGCGTCCGAATCAGTCAATCGCTTCACGATCTGAGCGACAGTCGATCTCTTCTGTCCGATAGCGACGTAAACACAGAACAACTTCTTCTTCTCTTCCGACCCCTCATTGAATCGCTTCTGGTTTATGATAGTGTCGATTGCGATCGCAGTCTTCCCCGTCTGTCGGTCACCGATTATCAACTCTCTCTGCCCTCTCCCGATCGGCACCAGACTGTCGACGGCTTTCATTCCCGTAAGCATTGGCTCTTTCACACTAATCCGGGGTATAATCCCCGGCGCCTTCAGCTCAACCCGAGCCCTCTTTGTGGTCGCAATCGCTCCCTTACCGTCGATGGCATTACCCAAAGCATCGACAACTCGACCCAACAGTTCGATTCCGATGGGGACGTCGACGATAGCACCCGTTCTCTTCACAATATCCCCTTCTTTGATGAGTTTGTCGTTACCGAACACAACAATCCCGACGTTATCGGGTTCTAAGTTGAGAGCCATTCCCTTCAGACCACTCGAGAACTCCACCATTTCCTCCGCCTGAATGTTCTTCAGGCCATAGACCCGAGCGATGCCGTCGCCGATGGACAGCACTCTTCCGGTTTCGTCTAAGTTTGCTGAAGCCATTTGGCCTAAAATCCTTTCCTCCAGAATAGAAGACACTTCAGCGCCGGAGGCCTGGAGTCGACCAGTCGTTGAGATACAACGGATGGCATTCAAACTGATCGGCGAATAGGCTTTCGATAGCTTTTCGGCGAATAATTGCAATCAATAGTCGAATACAAATCTCAAATCAATTCAAACTCACGTTTTTCAAGAGAGAGGTCTTATTGGAGACATTTCGGCTCAGATTCAGAGATCTGACGGCGAGTGAACTCAACGCCATTTTGTTGTCCTTCTCTGCAATTAAAGGTTAAGATATTTACTCTTTTAACCACTTTTAGACTATTATTATTTGCAATTTATGCCAATTATACTCAATTAAACTAAGCGTTAAAATGTGTTAAAATGAGTTAATTTAGTTCCGAATTAAAGGCAATTAATTAAATACAAACCGGTATTGAATGCAATGAATATATCGACAAATCCTAGGCTTAGGTCTGCTGAGGACTCAACTTAGGCAACACTGACTGCGACTGCGCTTACGATAGCGATAGTAATAGACTATTACTGAAGGCTTTAAATGTAAATATCGTTTTGAATATTAATAACAATTAATAGAAATTAGTCTTAATGTCAGTTTCGATCAGCTCTGACACACAGTTCGACAATACATCGATAGCTCATTGATTGCCAATTAGTAGTAATCGTTGGTTTCGGACAAATGCTCTCAACTCTCACCACAACTCCAATCGATTTCATTGATTATTAATGGATTTGTTTCGATATCTTTAGAAAGTGTGACAAAAGTCGAAACAAAACATTGCTTTCGATTCGAGTTTTGCTTTAATAGAAATTTTAATTAATTTAATATTTTTCGAACAACTGATTGCATATCGAGTTATGTCCGTAAGTGTGGATCAGTTGTTAAGCGACGCCAAGAAATTGGTGACAAAATTGAAAGATTACGACCAAAAGACTGACCATTTGATGGCCAGAACTCAGACACTGAATAAATCGGTGGAAACCATGAAAGAGGTATTCCTTAAGCATTGAATTGTTAAAAATAAAAATGAGTTAATAAGTGGTTTGTTGTGGTTGTGGTTGTGGTTGTGGTTGTGGTTGTGGTTGTGATCAGTATCACGAAGAGGTGATGGCGATGAGCGGTCGGTCGGGTTCGACGCACCGGAACGCCATAATTGTGACGATTCAGAGAGAGAGCAAACAATTGCGGAAACTGGAGGTCGAGAACAGAGAACTGAAGTGTGCGCTCGAAGACTATCAGTTCGTTTTGGAGCTAATTATGAGTAAATATAGACATCAAACGAACGAATTGATTAAACTCGAAAAAGTCGAAAACCAATGCCTCGACAGTCAGAACACGAGCTCTAATGAAGCGATCGTTAAACTAATGAATCAAATCTGCGAAATGGCGTCAGTTATGGACCAATCGATACGATTGGACGAAACCAATGTTCTGAAAGAGCAGGAACTGATCGCTCGATTGAAGACTGAGAACAAATCGTTGAGAGAATTGCTTCGAATCGCTAAAACTAACGGTTCTCTCAAACCAATGGCGACTGATTGAGACAATTGTTAAATAATTTATGTTTAAATGTATTTAACTTTAATTGATTCCAATTTGTAATATATTTGATATTAATGTATAAATTATTTATCGACAATAAATCGAGTCTTTGAATGAAATGCTTTTCCAATTTGTTTTTAAAAATTAGCAAAACTTTTATTTTGTGATTAATTAGATATAGAAAAAATAAAAACTATTTTTTGCCGTCATTTTCATAATCGCTGTAATACTCCGATCGGTCCTGTCTTTCGACTTTTGGACCAATAGTCGACAAATTCTTATTCTCATCACTTGTTTCGTCGATTATCTTATTTTCTGATGTCTTGAGAGTTCGGAAAACTTGTAATGCCTTCAGATGTGAAGAATTAGAAATGATTTTAAGAACAAATTCAACAAAAAAATGAGTGAAAGAGCACAAGAGCTGACCTGAGAAGTCATTTTGGCGACATCTCCCGCATCGTTGGACAGTATGAGAGTGTTATTGGTTTTGGCCAATCGGGAGAAGGCGTGCACATACTGTTCGGCCACATAAAGTGCGGCCGCACTCTCACCCGAACTACTTCTCAAGACTTCGCCAACCATTTTGATTCCATTGGCCTTCGCCTCAGCCCTGGCTATTATGGCTTTGGCCTCACCTTTGAGTCATTCAAACAAATAATACGACAATTAGTTAATGAGTCAGTGAGTGAAGAGATCGATGTCTGCAAACCCTCTGCGCTATTGATTTGTTCCATTTTGAGGGCTTCGGAGGCGAGAATGCGGGCCCTCTTCGTGCCCTCAGCGATGTTGATCTCCGCCTCTCTCCGGCCCTCCGACTCGAGAACTGCGGCCCGTTTTTTGCGTTCGGCCTCGACTTGCATTTGCATCGCCTCCTGAACCCGATTCGGGAGCGATATGTCTCTGATCTCATACCTCATGCACGTGAGACCCCATGACTTACTCGCGCCGTTAATCGACTCCACGATCAGGATATTCAGTGATTCCCTCTCTTTGAACACCGAATCCAAAGTTATTTTACCGATTTCTGACCTCATCGTCGTCTGAGCCAATTGGGTGATCGCGAACTCCGGATCTTCGACGCCATACGAGGCCTTATAGGGGTCGACGACTCGGAGGTATAGAACGCCATCGATATTAAGCGTCACATTGTCTGCCGTCACCGCCGACTGTTGAGGAATATCTATCGCCAACTCTTTCAAACTCTGGACATAACTGATCTGATCCACGACTGGGATCAGGAAATTGAGTCCGGGATCTGAGTAGGGATTCAATTGATGGATGAAAACAATGCTTTTTAGTATCAAAACAATACCTAAAATCTTATTGAATCTTCCCATCCGTTCCACAATCCAAGACTCTTGTTGTGGAACAAACACAACAATTGTGTTCATTCGCGCCGAATGTCTTAATCGGACAGCAGTTCCGGAGTTTAATATATTTTTATTGTTTATTTGATTTCTAAATAATTTAAACTCTTTTACAGCCATTTGTTTGGCTATAGTTTGTGCCGAAGCTCTGATTGAAAACATTTCGATTCAATTATCTTTAATATCAATCAAATCAATGATAACTTAGACTCAAATAATTGAACAATAATTACATCACTTTTTGATTTGTTTATACATTTCCAGAATTCATGCTTTCCTTCACTAATGCATTGCCGGCTCTTCTACTGTACTCTCAAATAATAGTACTCTCAGTACTTAATATACGTACTATTCTATACAATTCCTTGTATTCAATCACCTTATTCGAGCCAACCTTGCTAATTCAAAGTTTTAATTCGCACAATAATTTATTATTACTTTTAAAGCTCAAAATTAAGTTATATTAATAATAAATGTCAATAATGTGAAATATTTGCTTGAATGTATTTACCAGGTACAGTACAGTAGTAAGTTTTTGCAGTATCTATCAGGTACAGTGTTTACTACAGTATGATAAATTATTAGTGAATCATGAATGCATTAATAATGATTTAAGCGCTGTTTTCGGCTCAATATCTTTGGCGACTATTAAGTTATAAAAACACTTTCGTATTCATTGACTTTATTCAGATAAGAGATATTCAACTACTTCTACACAGATTGAGATGCTTGAGCAGAAATTTGAGCCGAAAACACCGCTCTTAAATAATCATGTATACTTTTCACCTTGCTTGTTTTTGTTTTTGTTTTTATTAAGCGTTAATTTGACGCTCATTTGAATTAAACTTTAAGTTGTAATAAACGAAAATAGAAACAAATTGAATAAATATTATTATTATTATTGAATTAATAGTTTGACAATAACTTTGAAACTCAAGTCTTTATTCACACAAAACAAGACTTATTGCTATGAATGCAAAACTAGAAGTATTGACAAAATTCGCATTCAATTCAGTTTTGCATTAAATATAAAATTTGCGAAAAATTGAGTTCAGATTAATTTTTAAAATGATAAGTAATATTAATAAATCTAATTTGAAATGAAGTTTAATTATAGTTTTAGTTCACAATTTAATACATAACTTAAGAAACAATTAATTGAGATAAGAGTAACCGGTGTTATGAACGGGTGGTTTGGGAAACAATTAGCGCTTAAATCATAATAGGATTGTCGGCTATTAAGCAATAATAATCAGTAATAACTAATAAGCAATGAGTGGTATTAAGTATAACAGTTGTGTATTAGTAGTAGTAGTAGTAGTAGTGTCTCAATGAAGCAATTTTGTCAATTTGCTGATTGACATCATTTTCTTCTGTTTCCGCGAGTTTTGGCTTTTGTTCAGACAATCCATTTTCGACTTCGGAGTCTCGAACAGGGCTTCGATCTCTCCTATGGCCGCCGTCTCGGCAGTGGATGCGTGGCTCGAGAGGGTTGGGCACTGTTCGCCTGTTTGGGAGAGTCGTGACTCCAACAGAATGACGATATCCCGATGACCGCAATTGTTGGCCACATCTCTCGCGTTGCGGCCGTAGAAGTCGATGTGAGAGGCGTCGGAACCGGCGTCCAAGAGCAGAGTGCAGGCGTCGATGTGGCCCTGTTGGGCCGCTATCAGCAATGGAGTCGCGCCCTGTGTCGTCGACACGTGATTCACATTAGCGCCCGACTCGACCAGAAACGAGACGATGTCTGTGTGGCCATTCCAGGCGCACATGTGCAGAGCAGTCCGACCCTCGTTGTCGACCGCATCGATGTCAGCGCCCAACTCGACCAGTGCTTCGACCACTGGAGTCATGCCCTGCCAGGCCGACACGTGCAGTGGACTCCGGCCCTCAAGATCTTTGATTTCGAGATCTGCTCCCAATTTGACCAAATGTTCTAAAGTCTTAACGTCTATGACATCAGTGGCAGCACTACTCGCAACACAATATATAGAAGTCCTTCCGTCGGCGTCGACATAGTTGATGTCAGCGCCCGACTCGACCAAAACGGTTATCAACTCTAAGTGTGTATTCATTGCCGATAGTCTGAGTGCAGACTTTCCCTCATGTGATAAGACATTAATTGATTCTTCAGTTATCAAATGTTTGGCCGCTTCGACGTGTCCGCCGATCGCACAGTCATGTAATGCCAACTTTCCGTCATTATCTCTGGACAACAGAAGAGTATCGCCACCGATGTCCAGAAGCGCCTCAACAATGTCAGCGTTACCGACGGCTGCGGCCATATGTAGAGGTGTTCGCCCGTTGTTGTCCTTATGAAGTTCGTCGCACCCGACGGCCAACAATAGACGCACCGATTCAACACAACTTTGAGATTCATTGGCCGCTAAGCACAACAATGAAGAGCCGTTGGCGTCGATGTAGTCGGTGTGGGCGCCCCAGAAGAGCAACAACTCTATTATTTTGGACGAACAGTGCTCTAGTATTGCGTGAACTAACGGCGTTCGGGACAGAGAGTCAGTTGCGTCGACATCCGCGTCGTTGTCCAACAAGAGTTCACACAATTCAGTCGAGTCCTGACTCACGGCAACCATTAGAGGCGTTAAACCGCTTTCGATATCACAAACGACGTTAACGTCTGCTTCGAATTCAATCAAAAGCTCAACAATACTCGTGTTTCCGCTCTTTATGGCCCAAAACAATGGAGTCTTTTGTTTAATTATGTATTGATTCAACACATCTGTCGAGTCATTGGTTAAAATGTCGCGAAGTGTTGGAATATCACACTCGAGAAGAGCTTTTCTGAATTGAGTCATCAGTTCTTCGAATTCACTATCACTTTGTGGTATTTCATACGTCAAATAATATTCATTTGAATCGACTTTTTGTCTAATCTCTCCAATGCTTTCATTTGTCTTAACAGAACTCGAGTTCTGATTTGAAATCGATTGGTTCAGACATTGGTTTTCTTGCAAAGAGTTTCTGCACTTTTCGATAAAGAAAACGATTGGCGAGTCTTCGATCAATTCGGACAAAATGTCGACATTGATGGAGGAGTCGATGGCCAGGAGTAGCCAAAGCGCGTAGTGGTGTATAGAGAAGTCGTTTATACAAGAGTTCAAAAGATGGAAATGATATTCATTTAGATTCGGAAGACTATCACAAAACGCATATATTATGTGTCCGAACGAGTGGTCGCACAGAAACCTATTGGTGCAGTGCTTCACATCAGTTATCCACTCTATTAGACTCGTATGCGTCAACTCTACCGTATTATCACTGTTTGACTGCAGTATCGAATACATACACAACTCGTCTATTCGAGAGTCTAAGAACTGGTTCTCCCAATTTAGACACTTATGCAACTGATCTCTAGTCGCCATCAAATCAGTCGAAGCTATTATTAGAGAAATAATTGATTTATAGTGTAATTCGAATTCGGGGTTCGAGTCAAACAATTTGGTCAAAAGCGCTAAATAGAGGCCATTGAGAGTCGCGCCGATAGAGTCGACTTCACTGGTTCTCATGACTCCTCTTTCAAAACAATCCAAAATGAGTTTCACATAAAGAAAACAACCGTTGCTTTTGATGCCGATTTGGTTCAGGGCTTTCCTTCCGGTGGTTCCCAACGGCCGGCAATTGATTTGTTTGATTCGATGCATAATAAAAGCCTTCATATCGTTAATGACATTCAGTTTCCTCATGTCATCGATCACTATCTTTCGGGATCCGCTAAACATTTTGGTGAAGCCCTTCCGGCGCTTCGGTCGCGCACTCACTATTAGGTGAACCCATTTCGGCAGTAAATGCATGTGATTTGCAATCAGTCGACAGATGTCTGCGTTTGTGTCGATCGAATCGATTACCATTAGATATCTTTGTTGTTCCGTTTGGACACTCTTTGCTTCGACTAATGGGAACAGAACTGATTGGCGAAACACATCATCACTTGTGAGCACTTCCTTTCCGTCGTTATTCTTATGTGAATTCATCTCAATTTGAAGTTTAGTTTTGATTTGTGACTCAATTGAGTCAATAAATTGGTTTAAATCCAAGTTTTCATTGCATTCGACGAATGCCAGCAAATAATCTCCAAATTTCTTAATTTCAATCAATTGTTTCAATAGAACTGTTTTACCACTTCCGGCACAACCGAAGATTGCGGTAACACTTGTGTTGACACTTATTTGAGTTCTGGTGTCCAGTGATTTGTCGATTTTGGCGAAAACCCATTCCCGACCCATAAATGTTTGGTCACAACAATCATAATTAGAGACACTTTCAGACATTGTTCACAATTTTGTTTAAATAGTTTTCAAAAATAGCAAAAATAGTCAAAAGAGTAGCAAAAGTGCGAATCGGAAAGAGAACGAGCGATGGCTCCTCCGGTCAGTACTCGTCGTCTTCGGCGGTGTTGTTGTTGAAGTGGTTCTGCTGAGCAATGGCCGCATTTTGCATTTGGACCCATTCCTGCTGTTCAATCAGCGCCTGTTCTTCCCGGGCTTTGGCGAACAGCGCCTGTTGTTGAGCGAGCAGTTCCTCTTCGGGAATACCCAAGTGTTCCAATCGAGTGCTTTGACGTCTTCTCTTGCGTTTGCAGTCGTTGACCACCGACTCGGCCTCCGATTTGTAGGTCGAGAATCCCAAAGAGTCCAAAGCGTTCAACACGTGTTCCGCAGACATTGTCTTCTTCTGCTGTGACTCACAGATAGTGTTCGCTTCGGATGTAATGCAATGAATAAATTCCGAACAGCACTGGAGGATGAGTTCGCGCGAGTCATTGGCCACTCGGATGTCCGGCAATAGCTCTTTGATTAGTTTATTCATCGCCGCGCGAGGGATCGTCAGCTCCTCCTCCTCTTTCTCCGCCGACGCCATCACTGGCCGGTCACTGGCCGGTCACTGGCCACCACTTCACCGATTGGCCGTCAGTTCACCTCTCGATCACCAAATGATCCCTAACTGTAAGACTCACTTCAGATATATTATTATTTTATTAATATTTATAAATTGCTTTCAAACACTAATTTAGTCTTAACTCAAAATTTATACAAATTTTAATTAATTTTTGTTCACATTTTCACGAATTAATTAATCAATAAATTAAGTCAATGTTTAAATAGATATTAATTCGCATTTCATTACAATTTGGACTGAATTTAGTCTCAATTTTGGATTTATTAGTCATTGAAAACAAATTGCAAAACAAATCCATAAAAAGTAAAACAAAAAACAATGAAAACTCAAATCCTTTTGAAGCGAATTCTCTGAACGTTTGGTCGAGTCGTAGGAAACGGCGCTTAACTTGAACTGAAGGCACAGGCAGTGGAGGTAAGGCTAAGCTTATGTCACCGATTAGTTCACTATATTTTTACTAATTTATATCGAATTTAAACCAAATTATTTATTTGTTATTAAATTTAATAAAATTTGTATTTATTGTCAAATTTGAAAATATATACTTAAATATCAATTAAAGACAAGAAATGTTTTCATTGTTTAGAGAATTTCGGAGCAAATGTCGGATCAATTTCATACAAAAAGTTGTTGTGATTAGAGATGTCATCAAAAATCAATTTTCTTGTCTCCAACTGATCGATGCCGTCGTCGGACTTCTGAAGTAAATCGAAAAAACCGGTTCCCAAACGCATAGGCATTCCTGATATTATAGATTCGGAAACACCTAATATGTGGTCGATCTGTCCATAATAGGCCGCATCGAACAAATGGTCGGCCGTTCGCTCGAACTAAACAAATCAATATTTAGTCAAAAGTAGATTCAAAACATAGGAATAACTGCAAACCGAAGCGAGCATTAGAGACGACTCCTTCATCTTAGCCAGGCCGAAGCGGGTGATGCCCAGCACCTCTCCCTTGTATGTCATGGTGTCGGCCAACAACTTCAGATGCCTTTCATCAATACTGATGCCGTGGTTTTCCATCGTTGCGGCGATCTCTTTGATAATCATAGTTCTCGCGGCTTCGATGCCCAGAGTGTTCGCCACTTCCAGAATGTTGTTCGAAAAGGTCTTCCGCGGGTCGACGCCATAGGTGGCCATAACATCGCGCAGACCTTCGCCTTCAATCATGAGATAGTACTGATCGTTGTTGTCGCGAATGGCGGCTCTTCTCACTTTGTCGATGCCTTTAATCATAACTTTGCATAAGGACTCTCTCAAAGTCCAGGTGTCGGTATTGCCGGCCCTCACCGTCAGCATTGACTCCTCGTCGTCAACGATTGATATTCTACTCAAAGCTATTCTCAATTGTTTACAAATCGATTCCTGTATTGAGTAGGCGTTCACTTCGAGCTATTCAACAATCAATTGATTAAATTGTCGTCAAATGAAGTAAAGATCAAAACAAATACTTTTAATAATTTGATTCTTTCGATGTATAGTTTGATGAGAACAAAGCACTCATCTCTGGTCACCACTTCCTCCAAGTACTCGCAGACCTCACCCAAAGTTGTCTTTTCGATCCGCATTTTGACGGCTCTGGCGTTTTCCGGATCCGCACTGTTCTGCAGAACAACACTTATAATAGGCGTCGAAATAGTCTTATTTGCGTTAATCAGTTCCTTAATTCTGGGAACTCCTTGAGTGATGTTCATTGAGGCGACTCCAGCGAAATGGAAAGTCTTGAGTGTCATTTGAGTGGCCGGCTCTCCAATACTCTGCGCGCAAATGGCGCCGACAGCAGTTCCAGGTTCTATTTTGGCCCTCAAGTACTTGTCGGCACTGGCGGACAAAAACTTGTTCAGTTGGGTTTTGGTCAGTCTTTGCACTTCTTTTACGGCTTTATTATCGATATATTGTTTATAACGAATTTGAAATGTTTTCAGTCTTTGGCAGAAGTTATCCAAAAAAGTGTTTAACTCTTTCTTAAAACCTTCCGAAACATTCAAATTCATTTCATTCATCTGTTTCGACGATAACTCAATTATTTCGTCACAAGTCAGCGAAGATTCATGTTTGGATGGGTTGAGAGCACAGGTATGTTGTAGAAGTCGATCGAAGTTAATGAGTTTGGAGCCCTCCTCCATGTTCGACGGGTCCAGACAGTCGTCGCCGTAAATAAACTGAATAACATCTCCGCATGAGTTGCGAACTGAGCCGTCGTAGTGAGAGACGAGGTCTTCGAGCGCCTTAACTAACCTTCTCTGCATATAACCCGTTTCGGCTGTTTTGACGGCTGTGTCCAACAGACCTTCCCTTCCGGCCATAGTGTGAAAAAAGAATTCGGTTATCGTTAGTCCCGAATAAAAGCTGTTTTCGACGAAACCCTTCGCGAGGGGAGACTTCTCTTTGTGATCAAAATGCGGAAGAGTTCGGTCGCCGAAGCCGTCGGGAACTCTTTGTCCTCTAATAGCCTGTTGGCCAACACAGGCAACCATTTGGGAAACATTAATGAGTGACCCCTTTGAGCCGCACATAGCCATCAAAAGCGGAGAGTTTTTAGCCCCGAGTTCTCTAACGCATGCCTTTCCCGCGTAGTCTCGGATTTCGGATAACTCTTTCAAAATCATAGATTCAAGCGTTTCCTCAGCCGATTGACCGGCCATTGCCTCCAACTTTCCTTCGCGTAGTTTCGCAATATAGTCGTTCACATTTTGGTAGCCCTTCTCCAGTAATAAAGTCTTGGCCACCAATAGGCCTTTGGTAGGCGTCACGTCGTCGATGCCCAACGAGAAGCCTCTTTGAGCTCAAAATTGCATAATTGTAATCAAAATTAAAATAACTGTTAATTTAATTTAAATCTAAACAAATACCAATGAAATAACTGGCCAATCGACCCAAACGCCACATAACTAGTCCCGCATTATCGCCGTTATATTCCCGTAAAATACAATAAAATATATTATTTTTCGAACCCGAGCCTAAAGTTGTCTTTTCGACACAACCGCAGAGCAATTGACTGTTTCTAATCACAACAACTGAATCAAAGAGTAATACAATTAATAATTAACACTAAGTTTAGTTCGAATGAGTGGATGACATACACGAGTCGTTAACACATAAGTCCTCGTCTTTTCCGCTATAATTCTTTCCTTTAGTTCTTAGATTGACATTGACTTGAGTCGACTTATTCGGCTTCAAAATCAAACTAAATATTTGTTTTCCGCTCCAAAGAGCGCACGGAATCAAAATGCATGGTTTGGGCAGTTCTATCATTGTCTTGGAATCAGTTCCCGCCATAATTGACGAAATGATTTGAATGGCTTTCGATCGGTCGAAGAATACGTCCTTTTGAGTCAAGAGATAAGCGCCGGTAATAAAGTCCTGAATGGCGGCAATGAGGGGTTCGCCGTTCCTGGGCGTCAGTATATTGTTTTTGGTGCCCATAAGCACCGCCGCCTCTGCCTTCGCCTCTTCCGTCTGCAACAAATGCAGATTCATTTCGTCGCCGTCGAAGTCGGCGTTATATGGCGTACAAACACATTCATTGAACTTAAGGGTTCGGTGGGTATGCACTCTGGCCTACACGACAACGCAAACACACAACACACCGATTAGTGCCTATCAGTGCTTAATTACTAACATTAGTTTGACTTACTTTATGACACATTATACTCAGTTTGTGTAGAGAGGGTTGTCTATTGAACAGAACAATGTCTCCGTCGCACAGATGTCTTTCAATGATATCGCCGTTCTTTAGTTTGGCCGCAACTGACTTCCGGTTCCCGTACTTTAGAAATCTGTTTCAATTCAAACCAAATTTTATATCATTTCTAAAAATATTATTTGTTTTCAAAAAATATAAATACGTCTTAAGTCCAGAAGACTTGTCTTCAACAAAGTTAGCGCCGGGATGTAGGTCAGTGCCGTTAAGAACTAATTGCTTCATTAGGTCAATATTAGCCGGAGTGACGCGTTCGGGATAAGTCAGAATTTTGGCGATATGTTCGGGCACTCCCACCTCATCGATCTGGAGGTTCGGGTCAGGACTTATGACGCTTCGAGACGAAAAGTCAACTCTTTTTCCGCTCAGATTTCCCCGAAAGCGGCCGTGTTTTCCCTTCAGGCGCTGAACTAAACCACGGCTCGGCTTCTTTGGCCGCATATTAAATGGTATTCCAGAGGTTTCGCTGTTTATATACAGCGCTAACTGCAACTGAAGGAAATCCCAGTCTTCGGCTATCATTCCCATGTGAGCACCGGTCGACTTGCGTTTGGCGATTATGTCGTTCACAAATATAACTTCACTTAATTTGATGGTCAGGTCGTCCTCATTAGTGCCGGTTTCCAGTTCACTGATCACCGACGGTCTGATACAAGAGGGCGGGACTGGGATTCGGGTTAGGATTAGATCCTCGGGATTATGACTGCGAATGACTAGAAATGGATAATCGTTTTTAGGAATTCTTTTGAATAAATCCAAAACAATAATCGGATCCAAAAGTTCAGATTTGGTTTTTCTCAGGTATTCCACTATATCTTCATTATTGAGAGCAATGTCTGAGAAGTTGTCTAATAATATGTCTTCGGATTTGGCCTTAGAAGTGGTGGTCGGAGTGCAGACGTGTATTATCTTATAGAGCGACACCTTCTTGACGGCGCCGTTGAAGGCTCCACAATAGGGACAGAACTTTACTTTTTTGCACTTCTCGACGATCTCCTTATGCATTGTCTTCTTCTCCAGAAAACTCAACTCTGGTTTCCGAGACCTCCAGACGTATCGGTTTCGGGACTCGAGTGGCAGCAGAACTCGCGAACACTTCTTGCAAATGGTTTGCAGAATAATCACAATAAAGCGGAAGTACCCGACGTGGAAGACAGGCAATGCCAGATCGATGTACCCGAAGTGGCCGACACACTCGGCCAGTGCGTGGCCGCACGTCTCGCACTTCAGGTCCTTTTGACTCGTGCCTAAACACCATTGAAAGTACATTAATCTTAAAGAGCAATAACTGCAATAGTGATAGCCTTGTAGGCAGTGCTTGCATACCGAGCCGAGTGTCGAGAACGCCATAAAGCGCTGGTTTCCGCGATTTGCCGGCACTCGAGTCGTAAAGCATTTTGTTTATGCATTGAATGTGACTTTGCTTTCGCACGTCTATGGCGTTCGGTATACTGAACCTCAATTCACTCAACTTCATGCCTACATTACAGCACCGGTACTGCTCCTTCTCCATCCCTACCCTTCCTTTTCCTCTTCTCTTCCTCTTCGGTGACAATTGGCAGCCAATTAACAGCAATTGACGATAATATCGATTTCAAATCACTTCTAAATATTTCAATGTTTTTACAATTTCTTATCAAAACTATTCAACAAAACGTGAGTTTTATTTGTCAAACAATTACGTTATGTTTTAATCAATTAAATTAGTCCACAATCTATTCAAAGAGAGTGATTCGGAAATTAAAAACTTGTCGTAAATTATTGTCAATTATATCATATTTTGATCTAAAGTTTGTTTTTAATTTCATATTTCTGTCAAAAGTTTTCAAACGTTTGAAATAACTTTAAATATCTTTTTAAATCATGTTTTTAAATAAATTAATTTTATTATTAATTATATTTATATATAATTTTGCATTAATTGTAGCAAATAATGAAAATTCCGAATCAAATGAATTATTTGATGACCAAAACAAAGACATATTTCACGAAAAGTCCAAATATTTATCGGAAAATAACGTGAATTTCAATCAAAAGTGGAATAAATTCAATGAATTGATTGAAAGCGCAAAACAAGAGTTCAATCAATTGAATGAAAATGATTTGACGGACAAGTCGTGTGAATGTTATATCAATTTCTTGAGCAAAGACTTGGAAATCTGGAACCGAACGGGTATTTCACTCAATCTGATCGAAGAAGCGATTCGAGAGAAGAGAGGAATTCATTATCAGATTATAAGTCATGAGTTGTTTCGCGAAAAGGATTGTCTGTTTCCGTCGCGATGTCAAGGCATTGAATACTTCCTTTTGGAGACAATCGATTGGTTGCCGGATATGGATCTCATCGTTAATGTTAGGGATTACCCCCAGACCCACAAGCACTGGCACGACCTTCCTGTGCTCTCTTTTTCCAAAGACGTGACCCAATACAAGGACATCCTATACCCCGCCTGGACTTTCTGGTGCGGCGGACCTGCCATTGATCGCTATCCCACTGGAATCGGGAGATGGGATCTAATGCGCAAAATAATTACTAAAAACATAATTGAATGGCACCGGAAGTCTTCGATCGCCTTCTTTCGGGGTTCGCGTACTTCTGCCGATAGAGACCCTCTAATTCGGTTGAGTCGAGCGATGCCTCATCTGATTGACGCTCAATATACTGCGAACCAGGCCTGGAGGTCAGTGGCGGACACATTGGGCGCAGAGCCGGTGCCGACCGTGAGTTTCGAAGATCAGTGTCGCTACAAATATCTGTTTAACCTGAGAGGAGTCGCCGCCTCTTTCCGATACAAACACTTGTTTTTATGCAAATCCGTTGTTTTGAATGTAGACTCGGATTGGATTGAATTCTTTTATCCAGAACTCAAGCCATGGATTCATTTCGTTCCAATCGCTAAGGATTTCAGTGATTTGGAGGAAAAGTTGACTTTTCTTAAGGAAAACGACTCAATCGCTCGAAGTATTGCAGAACAAGGGTTTGACTTCATTTGGAATCACTTGACTATGGATTCAGTTCAGTGTTATTGGAATCAACTATTGCTCAGATATTCGCAATTATTGAAATATGTGCCTAAACTCAACATTAATTTAATTAAAATTAATTCGAAAAAATCAAATCAAAATAATTGAAAAACATTTAATTCAAACGATTAGTTAATTAATAAATAAATAATTTATTTAATATTTCAGACATTAATTGGAATATCAATAATATTGAAGAGAGAGAACGGACACTCTTTATAGTGAGCTTTGCATTTATCCCTTTTTGTACCACTTCTTCCCATTATTTCCGCCTCTTTGTATGACTTGAGAACACCTGTGCTATCGGTTAGAACTGATGATCTGAAACAAAAAATCTAAAATATATTTTCAAAGCAATCTAGTGCTGACTTACGTTAATAGCATATCAACCAACTGTCCAATCAGGCCATTGGAGGCCGACATGAACGGCACTTCTGCCACTTCACATATGGCCCGCAAAAGGCAGACCCGACCCAAACGATTGTGCGTTTTCTCAATCGCTTGAAACAAATTCGCTCTCGAGTTGACTCGAGTTCGGTTCGAATCCAAAGCATTGATTAAATCGATTGGATTTCCGGAATTCAGTGTTTGACGAATTGACTGAACAAAGTCCAGAGCACTCGGGAATTGTATAGCAATTGGAAGTTTGAAACTAAAGCCCGACTGAATCGAATTGGACGAAACCATAGGCATGTCTACACTCGGAATAATCCGCAATTTCGAGGCACTGGTCGGTAATATCAATCTCTGAACTCTTTCACAATTAGATGTAATCCATAAGAAAGCGAATGAATAAATAATTCTGAACTTCATATCTGTTTTGATTT
>JAQIYC010000043.1:0-23976 GCA_034699545.1 Porobelba spinosa
TATTAAAAATTGAAATAAGAGATTAATAAAAAGAAAAAATTAATATTGCAATTTAAAAAGTGCATGCATATTTATATAAATGAACTATTATTCATATTTGTTTTAAAAATTTAATTAAAAAATAAAACGCAAAATTGCAAAATTTTCAAAGTTAAAATTATATTTTAAATTAAATTAGACTAAACAATAGAACTTTATCTAGATAAATGCATGGCAACATCAAAACTTAAAACCAAACTGTTATTTATTTCAGAAAATTTAAATGTCAGAGTAATTACTTTTCATCATCTGATCTTTTAATTATTTATTTTATTTTTATTTAAAAATGTATTTAATATATTTAATCAAGATAATCTAATAAATTATAATGTCTATAAAAACGCAGTTTATATTACGTATATCTATCTATTTTAAAATCAATTTTTGTTTTAATTTAGATAAAATACATTTTTAATCATTTATTCTGTTAATTATCAACTGATTTTTAAATTTAGAAATAAAATAACTACATTTTAACTGGTTTTAATCCTTTTAGTTTAATTAAATATTTTACTGTACTTCGTCTTGATTATGTTTATTGAAATTTAAATATTATTTTATTTTTATAATTATAAAATTAAACATTGGCAAATAATAAAAATGATGCTATTTAATTTGCTTACAATTTCAGTTTCCAACAATGTTAATGGACCAAGATTAATTAATAATTAATTAGCAATAATTATGTTCAGTTACTCAGTTTACTTTTAAAAACAAAAAACTAAATTTAAACAACGTAAAATATTACCAAATAAACTATGATTTAATTAAACAGTATATTTTTGTGACTAATCTTATTGTTAAAATTAAAAGTCATCTAAAATAATAAGCCGGGATCTGATACGACGTCTGTTGTTGCAAATTTGCTTTACAATTATTGATCATTGATCAATGTCAATTTTTCGTTAGCAAATAGATTGCAGGACATTCATCTATTTAAAAATTTTATATTGATAAAAAAATTATTTAATTTTTACCAGACTTGTATTACTCATAATTTATTAGATTATAGATAATTAATCAGCATACTATAACAAAATTTACTTTAATCTTAAGCTAAAAATATTACAACTATTATCATAAAAATTTCATGTAAAAAATTAGTATTCTTATTTCATTCTACATGCACATGAACAGTATTAAAGCACCTAGTCTAATTTAATACGATAGTGTTTTTTTAATACTGGTAGATTAATATTACATTAAAAGTATATAATGAAAAATACATTAAAATGTGTTATTCAGTCAATACTTATGAGAAAGTAATGTAATCGAGAATAAGTGAGCCTTTGACTGCACTTTTCATTGTTACAGAATATTTGTTTAATAATTAGCGAGAATTCCGGAAAAGTCTTTGTGTTTGAAATTCAAACTTTGAATATATAAATAATTGTTGTAATGATTGCGCGCTTAGACTGTATTTGATGTTGACTTTGCGAATAGCATAAGCAGTAATACAACAGTAGTTGACGTCATATACGAACAGATGACTGAAGTGTTGAATGACTTGCGTTTAAATGAATGATTCGTTTTATTTATGAATTTACGCTCAAATCTAATAATTCATTGATTTTTCTTTCAGTTAATTTAATTTAAATAATTAATTAATTATTAATTAAACACATATTTTGGTTGAATAAACACATGAAATGGTTTGTATTTTAAGTATAAATTCTAAATGACTTAAAAAGATCGAAAAAGTGTTGTTTCTATGCATTCAAAAATAGATTGAATTAATGTTTTTGTTGTTGACGTAAATCCAAACTTTAATCCGATTTGTGTCCAACAGTTGATTAGAGTTCAGACACCGGACGGAACCAAAAGAGTCGAATGCAATGAAGACGAAAGCACTGAATCTCTTATCAAAAAAGTAGTTCTCATTTGACCTTAACTTTAGATTTGACTCAAATTTGTTCTTCACTTGACTTCAGATTCAGAAAGCGTTTCAATTCGAAGATCTCTTTGGATTCCAAGTATTTAAAGACAAATCCTATAAAATCCAAATCCCGTTATTGGAGCGAAAGACTGTCAGAGACTTCGGTTTAAAGCACTCGGACTTTGTCTACATTCAGATGAGACGCTCCGACGGCGAGAACGCTGACCGACTCAGCCCTCAAAGCGCTAACAATTCCGATAACAACCATATTATTGAAAAACTAAAGAATAGTATCGTTGCGAACGACAAGAAGACCAACGAAGACGAAGTCGATGTCATTCTCTACGGCCAGAATGGATTGATAGAGAGGCCGGCGGACGTCAACCTGTGCCGTCACGGACCCAACGCTAAGTGTGTTTATTGCGCAGCCATTGAGCCCTACGACGAGAGCTATTTGCGCGAACACAACATCAAACACATGTCGTTTCACACGTACCTCAAGAAACTGACGAATGGTATCGATAAGTGAGTATTCGATTCGATCTCTGCTAACACTTGTATTAATCACTTATTTATACAAATTAGGGGAAAGTTTGCTATTTTGGAAAACATAAGCTGTAAAATAAGGCCCGGATGTGGAGGTCACGCCGCCTGGCCGGCCGGCATCTGCACTAAGTGCCAGCCGAGTGCTATCACTCTTAACCGACAGGTAATTGAGTTTTAGAGCATATGATCGAACGATTAGTAAGAACTGAAACCCAATCCCAGGTCTACCGACATATAGATAACGTAAACTTCGAAAACGCATCAATTGTTGAGAGTTTTCTTAATTATTGGCGAAAAACAGGTCATCAGAGGATCGGCTATTTGTACGGTTACTATAGCGTCCATAAGGACGTACCGCTCGGAATCAAAGCTACAGTAGTGGCCATCTATGAGCCGCCGCAGGACAGCAGTCGTGACTTTATTAGACTCGTATCGCCCGATAAGAACTTAGCGGATGTCGAGTCAATCGCAACTGAATTAGGCCTCAAACGGATCGGTTGGATATTCACTGATTTGATTGTCGACGACATACAGAAAGGAACGGTTAAGCACTTGCGGAACGTGAACTCACACTTCCTGAGCGCCCAGGAGTGCATAATGGCTGGCTTTATGCAGAACATACACCCAAACACCTGTCGCTACTCTCCCGAAACGTACTTTGGGTCAAAGTTCGTGACGGTGTGCGTCACGGGTGACGTCTCTAATCAGGTGCATATGGAGGGCTATCAGGTGTCGAACCAATGCATGGCTTTAGTTCGCGACAACTGTCTGTTGCCGACCAAAGACGCTCCGGAATTGGGTTACGTTCGGGAGTCGAGTAGTGAACAGTACGTTCCGGACGTGTTCTATAAGGAGAAGGACGGCTACGGCAATGAAGTGACGCGAATCGCTCGACCCCTTCCTATCGAATACCTTTTAGTCGACGTTCCCGTCTCTACGCCTATGGATCCGAAATACAGTTTCAATCCATTAAACCATTTGAAAGCCTTTCCAATAGAGAACCGCTTCATTGAAGGCCATATCCAGGACTTCAACGCTTTGTCGACATATTTGCGACAATTCAATGGAAACCAGTTTCTCGAAGCCGTCTCTGACTTTCATTTGCTTATATATATGGCAACAATGGATGCCTTACCCCTCAGGGGCGCTATCACGCCATTGCTCGAAGCGATCAGAACATCGAACACCGCTCTGGCCAACCAGTGGGCACGGAGTGAGCAGTGGCTGACAGTCGAACAGCTCATTCTGGCCCAAACCGCTACCCGTAAGCACCGATACCTGAGTTGAGACTTAATTGCAATAATTCTAATGAATTGTTTTGTTCGACAATAGCGTCGACGTCTTCGTCGAGTGTTGGGAACGACACTGCAGTGGCGTATGCGTCGGCCTCTGCCTCTGCTTCGGCGCCGGCAGCGGAGGCCCCGAAGTGGTCGTGTAATTACTGCACATTCGAGAACGACGGGCCCAAAAGCACGTGTGAAATGTGTAGTTTACCCAAAGGTTCATAAATTAATTGTTTAGTTTTCACCGCTTTTTAAATTAATATATGCGTCGAAACGACGATATCTTATATTATGTACAGAATATTATTATTTAGTTTACTTACGATACGAAACCAGAAATACAATAAACTTCTGCTTAATATATATTTTTATCAATCATTAAATGAAATTTGTTTCGAATTATACTTTGATTAATCAATTGACGATATTTACAGAAAAACATTATTTTTATATTACATTTATATAAAAAAGAGACGAACTGTCCGTCCCTTCAATTGGTAAATAAAATGTAAAATATTATACATTTTGAAGCACTGATTGAATCAGTAATAATCAAAAATGAATCGATTATTTCGAATGATATATAATTATAACTTTCGAGTCGTTGTTATTCTACACAATACTTGTCTTCAAAACCCGGGCGCGTAAGTCATTGGCGGAAAGTCTCCGTCGTAGTCGACCCCCGACTCAGACCTGGGCGACGGCTCTATTCGGATAACAATTTGAGAATTAGTTATGAATCGAGTTTTAGTCATTAATACAAATGTTTTGAGTTTTGAAACAATCGCCAGAATTCATATCAAACGAAAAGCAAAAACAGTTTTAATGACAATTAACACAATGTGAAGACAGACCTGCGGCCGCACCGGCAGATACGGGTTGGAGGGCAGAAGTGGCAGTAGAAGAGACTGAAGAGGTTGTGTTGGGCTCAAGGCCTCGGACAACAGCAGCATAGCTGACGCTCCCTATCACACAATTGGGGGCATTCGGCAAGAAATGGCTATTACTTTCACTGAATTCCAGCCAAACAACAAACAAAACACACGAATACAGGCAATACATACCTTGAATGTTACCCATGTCTGCGGCTTCGGCACCACTGCTCAGGTTCTCATCCAATCTGTCGTCAGACAAAGATATTCATTATTTCAGTACAACTCTGAGCGCAGCATAACTTCCAATTCGTTTAACTATAGTTTGCAGACATACCTGTGCTGTTTGATTAGAGTGCAATCCCCGCCTTCATTGGTGTTGAGGTCATAGATATATAGGTATCCGTCGGCCGAAGCGATCAGAACTCGAGGAATCTTCTGAATGTTGGCAATTGTGCAGACGTTTCGCGATCCGGACATCGGGAGCCGCGCCGTCGCGAAAGAGCGCCATTGGTTCATCATATCAGCCACTGATGGCCAATAACTGGCCGATTGGGCCAACGCTTTGCGGCCATAAGTACTCAGGTATCCCAACAGTCCCTGCGGTTCGTCGGATGGTTTACTGGTTTGGATAGAATGAGTCGTCAGTATTGTAAGCGAATGCCCACTCTTTGCACAGAACTCACACTTCGGTCAAGTCCTCGAGTTTGAAGATATGAACGGTTTCGGTATTACTTGAGGCACACAAGAAGAGAGAGTCCGAACTGAAAGACAGCGAATATATGGATACACAGCGCGCATACCCGCGCCGGAACTCATAAATGCTCTGTCCGTCCGCTACGTTGAAGACTCGGATTACTGTTCCCTAAGAGTGGAGACAAAGCATTAAAGGCGTCGAACAAAGGCTTATAAAAGAGAAGTACTTTTTCAGAAGCCGTCGCTATTTTGAGTCCATTTGCGTCAAAAGCAATGGCAGCCAAGGGGTTGTCGTGGGCGGGAATGAGGACTTTGTTTTGGAGGTTCTGGGCATCAAATATGTTCACTTCTCCGCTCACATTGTTGGCCGGGTAGGCCAGGTAGCAGTTGTCGGAATTGGCGGAGAGGGCGCACAAGCCGTTTGGGTTGGACGGCGTTTCTTTGATTGTGTGCAATAACTTCATGTCTCGGATGTTATGAATATATATACTCTCTTCGAGACATACGACGAGTCGTTGTCGGTTGAGCTTAACGGCGAGTATAGTATTCGCATAACTATTATTGCATATTTCGGTCTTCTTCTTGAAGTGACACACTTTGAGCTTTCGGGGAGCGGACAGACTCACGATCGCCAACAGCGACGACGAGAACAGGCGCTCCACTACACAGATGTCTTCCGACCCTAAACACCAGTTCCAAACACACCATTAGTTTAGTTCTTAATAAGCATTCATTCATTCATTTCCTATTCCAAAGGGAAAGCAATTTCGCAAAACTTGTTATCTTTAGTCGCAATCCATTTGCGCAAACATTTAGCAAAAAATAATAACTTTTTAATTGGTTTATAAAAACGAATAAAAAACGCTTTGAAAGCAGAGAAAGTGGAATAAAATGCGAACAAAACAAAAAGTGAAGGAATGAGGAATGAGAGGAACGAGAGGAATGAGCAAGGTTAGGCGATGGACAGTGGTGTAGAGGTGTAGTGGTGTAGTGGTGGGGCAGTGGGAAGCCATGAGTACATACCGTCTTCGTGAAGCAAATCGAGTTTATCGCTGGAACTCAAAGCGTATAATTTGTAACCCGTTTTGGTTCCGATCGCGAGTGACCTTCCATTCAAACAATTATAGATTGCGTTAAAATAATTAGACTTTTTTTGAATACATTTTTTATTCAATACAACTATACCATTGGTATAGGTATTGATGTTAAGGTCACTCAATGTTAGCTTTGTTTCTATCACTGAATGTGAATCTATCGAATGTATTGAGTGTTCGACTAATAGTTATATCGAATATATTAACAATAATTAACAATAAGAATAAGAGTAATAAGAATAAGAGTAATAAGAATAAGAGTAAACATTAGACATACGAAGAGTCCTGATTGAAGTTAACGAACACTGAATTCAAAGACTCGTCGTTTGCTTCGACACCAAAATTCATATCGATTTGAATGAAACGATTTCTTTGATATCATTTAAGTTTCAAAACAATTGATAAAAAGGTTTTGATATTTGTTTTCAAAGATTTGACCACAAATTCAAACATTAGTTTGTTTTGCGTTTACGACACAAACAGATCATTAATTCAGTACTGATTTGAATAATATTAGAAAATATTAGTTATTATTTCGATATCGACTTGAATGGCAAGAAATGGCAAAGAATTGGCAATAATATCGATAATAGCGTTCAAATCGTATTATATTTTGTTGAATAGACTAAACAAAACTAGTCTTTAGTCAGGATTTAGTCATCAGCTGCTAAACCAATACAGAGTATAAACATAAAAAATAATAATAATTGTGTTGTCAATAGAGTCAGTGCAGGAATACAGGCTATACTCCAATACTCCAATACTACAGCGCTATTGAGGCATAGATGCAGTCATAGCCATACACTCATACACTCACACACTATGCCATACAGACTGTACAGTCAGACAGCGATAGTCATACAGTCATACAGTCATACACTGCGAGCACTAAAGCGTAGTTTCAACACAAATCTTAAGGAGAGCTGAAAGCGGTCTTCACATCAATTATGTCCCGATTCCTCGATTCCTTCAACCAAAGCATTCACTTCTTATGCAAACTCTCGAAAATGCGTCTGAATGTGAAACACAAACATCTAATTCAATCACTTGTTTGAGTCAATAAAACTCTTTTTTATTAGAAAAATAGCAAAAATGTTGTTTACGGACTAATTAGAGCCAATCAACAAGTTTTTACACATATGTTGTTTGTCTTTATTAAAAAATAAATTCAAAGCTTTTGTCACAAAAACATCATTTTTTATCGCTTCTGTAGCCATGACTACCGTTCAGTACTGCCTGTGCTCTGACATCATGGGATGTAGAGGTAGAGCACAATGTGATGAAACGAAAGTACAATCAACTCTATCTCTGATTTGCATTTGGCGACAATTAGATTAAATTCAATTCAAACGTTAGAACATTAGGCCTCAACTCATACACACTTTCAGATGTTTTGATTATGCAATTGATGTTTGTTTGCTATCGCATCATATGATATGAGATGTCTAATAGAGTTAGTAATGGAAAGTCGTAACGAAAATTAGGTTCACTTGTAATCCAATTGTCGCGAATCCGTCGGTGCGTCGCCTCTACGCATGTCCGACACTCTATCAAAACCAAAACTATTTCGGATTTTGTTTTGCTTTGGACTTAGATTTTAGTTCTTATTGTTAATTGAGTTTTATATCGTTTTTATATACATTTTATATTAAATTTTATAACATTTACACAAAAACTATTGAATTACTCGAAACCAATTGACCGCAAAGTGGGAACCGATGGCATCGACGGGTGTTTTGCCGTTCGTTCGCGGCGTTGACTTCAGTCGCAATCAGTTTAAGGTATTTAACAATTGATTAGTTGATCCGAACCTAAGACTAAATTGTGGTTAACATCGACTGAAAGGACGAGCACTTCCCGAAAGAGCTGAAAGACATGCGAAACCTCCGATGGCTTAAACTGAATCGAACGCAAATGGATTGGATTCCCGAAGAGTTGGCGAATATCAACAAATTGGAGACACTTTCGTTGGTTCGGAACAATTTGGTGACACTTCACGGAGAGTTGGCGTCACTTCCATGTCTTCGTCACCTCAACTGCAGACACAATAACATCAAAAACTGTGGCATTCCTTCAGAGATCTTCCATTTGGACGAACTCTTGGTTTTGGACTTAAGTTGCAATCAATTGAAAGAAGTGCCGAACGATTTGGACAAAACCAAAGGACTTCTGGTTTTGAACTTAAGTAATAACAGCATTCAGTCGATCCCAAACCAACTCTTCGTTTCTCTAACGGATTTGCTTTTCTTGGATTTGAGTCGCAATCGATTGGGTATTCATTGCTTACATTGTTTTGAATTTATTTAATATTTAATTGATTTCGACAAACGTCTGATCCATAGAAACACTTCCGCCACAAATGCGACGATTGGTTAGTCTCCAGTCGTTAGTTTTGAGTCACAACCCGTTAGCACACAATCAGTTGCGGTATTTACCGTCCCTCACATCCCTGCGCTCATTGAATCTGCGGAACACAGAACGCAATCTCCAGAATATGCCCAACAATTTGGACAATTTGGTCCATTTGGCGGAACTCGACTTGTCTTCGAATGGCTTATCTCGAGTTCCCGACGCAGTCTTCACTCTCAAGAACTTGAAAAGACTTAACTTAAGCGATAATTGTTTGACTGAATTCTCGCAAAACATTGATGAATATTGGCCTCAACTGGAAGTGTTGAACCTCTCGAGGAATAAATTAAATTCTTTGCCGAACTCTTTGTGCAAATTATTGAACTTAAGGCGACTTTACGTTAACGATAATTATCTTGATTTTGACGGAATTCCCGGCGGAATCGGAAAACTGTATAATTTAGAGCTATTTATGGCCGCAAACAATAACTTAGAATTAATACCCGAAGGAGTGGTTCGCTGCGGGAAACTAAAAAAATTGATTTTAGCCAATAATCGGTTGATTACATTACCCGAAGCCATTCACTTGTTGACTGACTTAACAATTTTAGATCTGAGCAATAATCCGGACCTAATAATGCCTCCCAAGCCGTCCGAGTTTGCAAAGCGTCGCGAATACTATAACATTGACTTCTCTCTGAATAATCAGTTGAGGCTTTCCGGTGCACCCATTAGTGCTGGTTTGGGTGCGGCTGTCAGTAAGTTGTCTTTAAATTGACACAAAAAATGTTTTGATTTAACACTTAAATTGATTTTTAGCGCCGATTAAAGATCCAATTGCGAGGAAATTGCGTTTAGTTCGAAGAGCGCGAGAAAATAGAGATTCGGATTCGTCTAAAGTGCTGAAAGGGATGACTGATTTGGCGAAAGAGAAGAATCGAATCAAATGTGAGGCAGAGATCAACGAACAAGACCTGAAGCCCAAGCGATGGGACGAAACACTCGAAAAGCCTTCACTCGATTACAGTGACTTTTTTGACGAAGATATCGGACAACTGCCGGGCCTTACGGTTTGGGAAATTGAGAAGTTTGTGCCGAACCGTATAGAAGACTCACTTCACGGCAAGTTCTACGAAGGGGACTGTTATATCATTTTAAAGACCACTGTTGAGGACAATCAGAACATCGATTGGCAGATCTTCTATTGGATCGGCTCTCAGGCGGCCATAGATAAGAAGGCCTGTTCTGCCATACATGCCGTTAATTTGCGGAACTACTTGGGCGCCCACTGTCGCACCATTCGTGAGGAGCAAACGGAAGAAAGCGATGAGTTTATGGAACTGTTTCCGGAAGGAATCGTCTACATAGAGGGCGGACGCACTGCCAGTGGGTTCTTCACTGTGGAAGAGGTGGAAGTCGCGAATCGAATGTATAGATTGCATGAACTCTCAAATCGACATCTCTTTATGGAATCCGTGTCTCTTCACTGCTCTTCATTGGATCCGAGATTTGTGTTTTTGATAGACTCTGGATATAAGATATGGATATGGAATGGAAAGAAGTCGAAGAATACAATGAAACAAAAGGCGCGGCTTTTGGCCGAAAAGATCAATAAAGAGGAGCGAAAGTCCAAAAGTGAACTCATATTCTGTAATCAAGACATAGAACCGATTGAATTCTGGCTCGAATTGAATTCCGGACAACCTCTTGAAAACCCGGCTGTAATTGTCGAACATATTGATATCGAAGAGTTCAAACCTTACGATCCGGTGCTTTATAGAGTGTGTCTGGGAATGGGTTTTGTAGAGTTACCTCAAGTCGACTATAAGCCCAAAGTATTGACGCGAAAGCATTTTGAAACCAAAAACGTTTATATTATGGACTGTTGTTCTGAAGTCTATGTTTGGTATTATTGACCATTTTTTGTTAAGTTTCATAATTTAATTATTTATCAATTTATAGGATTGGGCGCAAATCCGCCCGTTTAGTCAGAGCCGCCGCTTTAAAGTTGGCGCAGGAGTTGTTCTCAATGGTTAATCGACCGGATTTTGCTGTTGTGATTCGTTGTCTTGAAGGGTAAGGATCCCGGGTTTGATTTCAACTCATTTTGAAATTTTATTTTCATGTGAAATGAGTCAAAAGTTAAGTTAATATTAAATTTTAATGCCTTTAGAACCGAAACGCAATCATTTAAATCAAAATTCTTGAGTTGGGATACTGTAGTCGGAGTAGACTTTACCCGAACGGCCGAAAACGTACAGAAAACCGGCGCTGATCTCAACAAATGGGTGACAACACATCAAATGAAGATTGATTTGTCGGCACTGTTTATGCCCCGACAGCCCCCGCTCTCCAAATCAGAGGCGCATCAAATGGCTGAGGAATGGAATGAAGATCTGGAAGCGATGGAAGCGTTTGTGTTGGAGAACAAGAAATTTGTGAAATTACCGGAAGTAGAGTTCGGGCACTTCTATACCGCCAACTGCTATGTCTTTCTCTGTCGATATTGGGTGCCTCTCGAGACCGAAAACACTTCCAATGAAGAAGAGGAGGACATCGAAGACGACTTTCATTGTGTCGTTTACTTCTGGTCGGGAAGGGAGGCCTCGAACATGGGTTGGCTTACCTTCACCTTCAGTCTACAGAAAAAGTTTGAGTCGATGTTTGGCTCGAAGTTGGAAGTCGTTAAAACCCAACAACAACAGGAAAACCTCAAATTCCTCTCACATTTCAAACACTTTGTGACCCATACCGGGAAGCGTCCGATCGGTCGCTCAAATACCTACAACTCGACTGAAGTTGAATTTTTCCACTTACGGTCGAACAGCAATCCGTTGACATTGCGTTGCATTCAAGTCAGTCCCCAATCAGTTCACCTCAACTCTGCCTTTTGTTATATTCTTAAACTACCGATCGATGAGCTCAACCAAACGGGTATAGCGTATGTCTGGATTGGCTCCGAAGCCGATGAAGACGAGGCCAAAGTAGCCGAAGAGACGGCGCTCCAGATGTATGACTCGGACTTCTTCACCATTTCCATCATAGCTGAGGGCGAAGAACCGGAACAGTTTTGGAAGCACTTGGGCGGCAAAAAGGAGTACGAAAGGGACGCGTCGTATATGCAGTACTCGCGTCTGTTCCGGTGCTCCAACGAAAAGGGCTATTTTGCTGTGTCTGAGAAGTGCAGTGACTTCTGTCAGGACGACCTCATCGACGAGGATATCATGATTTTAGACAACGGAACCCAAGTATTCATTTGGTTGGGCTCGCGATGCAGTGAAGTCGAGATCAAGTTGGCCTACAAGAGCGCACAGGTATACGTCCAGAACATGCGGATCAAACAAACCGATAGACCGCGAACTCTGATGTTGACAATGAAAGGGAAGGAAACGCGAAAATTCACGAAATGTTTTCACGCCTGGAGTCAACACAAGTCGGTGTCCGACCCCAGGCTTCTGCTCGACAGACAGATGCTTGCAATCAGTTATAGCCATAACTCGAACCAATCGAATCACTCGAATCACTCGAATGGTGTGATGAGTGAGAAATAGACTAATCTTTTATTAAATCAATTTTATGTACAAAATATTTATTTATAAATTTGAGCTTTGATTGACTTTTGTGTTACAGTTCGAACAAAACTAAGTTATGCGCAAAATATTTATTAATCAAAACATTTAACTTTTAGAAGATTTTTACCCAATCTTTAAAATAACTAATATTACAAAGAGTTCAATCCATATGATTCTAATTCATATCATTTGCATTAGAAACTCACAAATAATACTTAATAATTAAATGTTAAAAATTTATATAAAATTTTTATCATATTTTTATAAATGGATTTAATGCATAAATTTTGTATAATTTTAAAGAGATTTGACTCAATCAGTGTATTAAATGTTTTAAATATCGATATAATTTTAATGAATAAACGAATGGCTCTAAAAATGTGATATATTTTGAATTTAAGAACATTTTTAGCATAACTTTGTTTTGTGCGAACGGTATGTGAATAATAGTTATCAGTTTTTATGGAATGTATTAAAAACAAAAATGAACTCAATTTGAGTCAACTCTTCTAATTGTAAATTCTCTATTCAAGAGCACAAGAGCACAACCTATTTATACTGACAATCAATAAAATGATTAGAACCACATTTGAAGTCAATTTAATTGATATGTTTTCACACATTATGTCTTCGAACCTGAGGTCTAGAATAGGAATTCTTTTGATTTCCAAAGCTTTGGGTTCGGAATCGTTTGAATCGGTTTGGGTTGGAATATAGGAAATGCATTGACTCATCGATGACATACTGTTCACCTGAATGGCCGCTTCGATGTTAATTAGTCGCATATCACTGATTAATCTCTTCATCCAATCGCTAATCCAAACCAAATCGCAGTCACATTTGAGTGGATTCTCATCTAATAGTATTCCGCCTGAAATCGGTTTAATTAATTGTCAAACAATTGTTTATTCATTTATTTTAAATAAGAAATCCTTTACTTAAACTAAAGCTTAAACTTTAACTAATTTAAGAATTTTCTAATTATTCTTTCAGTAATTAAATTTTTAGCGACAGATAGTTTTTAATCTTTTGTTTAACTTTCAAAAGAATATTAAAGCGATATATTGTTGATATAATATAATATAATCTGAAATATAATAAGCAAAGGCACAAATGAAGCTTAAATTGTCTGAATGTGGGCTTAATATTCATTAAAATGAATTGTTTGATAAATGATTATTAAAACAAATTAGATCTAAGGTTTGCAAACATTTCTTTCAAATTAAGTTTCTTAAAGATAATACCGAAATGAGAATTACCTAACATTTGCTGTGATTCCCAATTCTTATTCAGTTTATTCTCCGATTTAACCAAAAATACGTCCGGTTTTAGAGATTTGAGTTTATTTCGGCGCAAATCGATTGTAATGAACCGAATGTCTGCCAAATATTTAAGTAAACCCGTCGGCAATGAACTGATGTTAGTGTTGGTCACTCTTAGAGTCAAGTCATAGGTATTGTAGAGACCTTTCAATTTGAATTATTCACAATTAATTAATTAATTATTTTAAAATAAATAATTTAAATTTAAACTAAATATATCGATACATACACTGTTTATCAAATTATGTTTAGGAATATTATGTATAAAATGTAAAACAAATTGTTTAAAACAGATGTATTCAAAAAAAATATAGAGATTTATTATCAGTTAGACTCGAAATACATCTTTGGGATCAATTGACAGACAATGATATCATTTGTATGTTTTTAGAAAACGCTTTATAATGATATACTTTCTATTCTATCCGACTTTGACTATATCTATGACTTCTGATCTAACAATACGATCACATAGTCTAGAAGCGATTACCTAACAGTCCTCGTCGTATATCTTAGTTTTTAGTCGAAAATCACAAACAGTTGACATTAAAGTCTAATTTAGAGAATATATGTTTTAAAGATTTTGCAAAACAGAAGTATTTCTATAAAGAAATTTATTCAACTGAATGAAGACATTTCATATACCTTGCTTATTTACTGGAGAAACATATGCAACATACATCTTATCAATGATAAGTTATCATCTTATGTAATTATAATCTTTTGTTTATAATAAATATAAAATTAATTTAATTTTTATAAATTAAATAAATTATTGTATTTAAAATATTTAACAATTATTAAATTAATTTAACAAATGCGATAGAATAATACCGAGAAAAGCATCTGGGAGTATCTTGATCAGATTAGAACCAGTGATGATTAGCTCTTTAAGTTTGGTTCCAAAAGCCCATTGGATTTGATGTGAAAGTGTCGTCTCCTCGACCTCTATCAGTGCGCTTCTTAAGGAACAAGTTTTGGCTAATAAGTCGTGTAAACGGAATGAACGGACGTTTGGATAAGTGCTTGACTTTATTGACAGTAAATATCTGAAAAGTTATAGAATATATTCTAATTATTACTATAATTTAGACAAAATAATATAACTTTATTTATAATATTGTTAATTTGCTTGATGATTAAAATTCAAAAGAATTAAATAAATATTTGAATTAAAAGTAAATTTTGATAAACAAAAAATCAATTTCTATACAGGAATTAATTGAATTCATTTGGACATTATTCGCAAGTTTTGCCAATTTTTGTTTGATTTCTACAACGAATGCAGGAATTTGGTAATGAATACATTGTTAGGAATGTTGCAAATAATGAGGTATTTGCTATTCAATGAAAATATCTCATGAATTAGAGTAAACCTATTCTGCTGTTAAAGTAATTATATATTTGATTATATTCTGAGCAAAGAATCTAAATTGAGTTTTGAGACCACTTGTGTTGATGGGGTGAGAATATGCCGATTCTAATCAACATTACTATAATTATATACTGTATATACAGTATTTTGTGTAAATATCACATAATTACATCATATTATTATTTTAATAACTAATTAAATTATTTGTATTTATTAAATTATACAATTTGCCTTTTAAAACTAACTTTCAATAATCTTCATATTTCATCTATTTCAATTTATGTATCTACTAAAATACGCTAGTTACTTTTTTAGTGATTTTAGATTAACTTTAATTTAGGATTTGTTTATTCAAAACTTCTCATCTTTTGAAAACTGTATTCATTGTATTTGTGAGTGAATAACAACAAATACTTTGAAATATATATATATTTATAAAATTTAAATCTGAGTCAACACTTGCCGAAGATTGTGAAGCAGACGAGTGTCAATATATTGTAGATTTAGACCTCTTATGTCTAAATGACGCAAACCTTTGAGGTCGGAGAAGCTGGAAGTGTCGAGAATATCGATTGGATTGTATTGGAGTAAAAGTGTTTGCAATTTAGTCATATATTTCCATAGATATCGGGGAACGTCTTGGAAGAGGTTCTTCGATAAGTCCAAATACCGAATACCTCGCGATATAGTCAGTGATTGCGGATCTATGGCTGAAATGAAGTTTTGAGCCAATTCTAAATGAGAGAGATGTGAGAAATTGAATGTCGGAAGAGTCGAAAGACTGATATTATTGAGTTTCAAAGTGTTGAGACGCTGTGCGCCGAATATAAACGACTTATTGTCTATTTTTTTGATGGGATTGTGACTCAAATCGATTTGAAGCAAATTTATGAATTTAGTGACTGAATGCACCGCTAACTCGTCGATCAGATTATTCGTGAGTTTCAGTTCAATTAGGTGTTCGCATGACATAACCCCAATCGGCGCTGAACTCAAGTAATTATGCGATAAATCGAAATAAGTTAGACTCGACTTCACTCCAAAACAGTTCTTCGATTCCAAACCCATTTCGCTATTTGTCTTAATATTACTTAAATTATTGTGAGATAAGTCTAATCGCGCTATAATAGTGCCGACAAATGTATTTTGAGGCAAATTACTGATCAAATTGTGGCTCAAATCCAAAACTCGCAAATTCTTCAATCGCGCGAATATCGATCGCAACTCTATTAAAGAGTTTATTCGGTTTTGTCTCAGATTTAACACTTGTATGTCTGACACAAATGTTTGGTTGAGATCATTGAGAGAATGAGTAATTAAATTATTGCTAAGAATTAATATTTGCAATTGTGGGCAGAGCTGTAGCAAACATATGGGAAATGTAGACATTCTGTTGTGGTTGAGATGCAGCGAATGCAGACTTCGACACATTCTGGTGCCAAATGCCGAAGGAATCTCTTCGATCGCATTGAACGAGAGATCCAATACACGTACGTTCAGTGTTTGTATAGATTGATTGCCACCAGAGACTGAGTTCTTATCATTATTGATATGTATCTGTTCTGGAGGTTCGACTTCACAACCACTCAATTGCTTGATCTCATTGTGCGATACATTAATATATAAGAAACCGTTGACTGACTTCTCACTCGCAGTCATAGCACCGAATATGTCCGCAGAGAAGCATTTGAGCCAATTGTCGTCCAGCAGTATATTGAGCGACTTTGAGTTCGCACTTAAATTATAAAAAGCTCCTTGCTCGATCTGGCGAATGTAGTTTTTTGAGAGAATTATTGTTTTTAGTTTCGGCAAACTTTCAAACGCTTTGCTTTGAATAGTTTTGATTTGATTGAGATATAGCGCAATGTTCTCCAGATGTGCTAACTGTGCGAAAGTGTGTGACCTGACAATAGAGAGCTGATTGCGGCTTAAGATAATAGTACTTAGATTACGATATTCGCTAAAGTCAGTCGAAATTTCATTGATTTGATTGTTTTCCAAATCGCAATGCATTAGAGCTCTGAATGCTTTGAATACGAGTGAAGTCGGACTGTATTTGAGTCTATTGTAGTCGAGTTGAAGCCATTTAAGTGAATCGAGTGATCCGATCGAAACGCTTTGAATAACGAGTCCAGAATTGACATAATTGAGAGAATAGCTCAGATCTAATAATTCGAGCGCTTGCAACGGCACCAGTATGTGAGGGCTGGCATGTAATATGCTATTCCCTGCGAGACGTAATTCGCGCAAATTGTTCGCTCTTCTGAAGGCGTCTCTAGAGATAGATTTGATCGCATTTTTCGACAAACTTAATGACACCAGTGTTTGCGCCCAATCACCCAAATCCAAGTCATCAACTCTGACTATCGAGTTATCGTAAAGACTAAGTCGGAACAACACTTTCGTCACCTGAAGAGCACCTGAAGGAACCTCTGTTAACAGGTTTCGCGATAAGTCCAACACTTCTAGACTGTGGGCGCAGTTGACGAATGCGTTTTCGTCGATATGTTTGATTCGATTGTTTTTGAGAGAAATCTGACGAATGTTTCGAAGAGTTTTCAATGCATTTGGATATGTGTCGATCAGATTATAATTCAGATCAAGTGCTTTCAACTCCTCTCTCATCGGGCCGTCAAACGCCTGGTTTGAGATGAAGGGCACAGTTAGGCGATTGTTGGAAAGGGAAAGGCGTTCGCAGGATATGTATCGAAAGAGACCGCTCGGAAGGGATTGAATGAAATTGAAGTCCAAATGCAAATGCCTTATCTTGAGTCGAGTTCTGTACGAAATGTTTGCATTCGTTTCAAAGTCTGTATACTTTAAACTCCTTTCCCTCCCTTCCCTCCCTTCCCTCTTCTCTTTAAGCGGATTATATGGCGTTTCTGGTTCTGTACTAAAAGTGAAAACATCGCCAGAAATGGTCGAAATTAGATTATGACTCAAGTCTAACATTTCGAGCTCAGGAGTCGGAATCTTCAAGTGGGGTAAGTGTCGAATCAAATTGCCTCTCAATTGCAATATCTGTATGTTTTGCAGATTTGTCATCGAATCGAACGGCACTTCTTGTAGAAGAGAGTTGGAGAGCGATAATGTCTTCAGACTCGATGGAAACGGCGTTCCTTCGACTTTCGTAATCATATTGTCATCTAAATCGAGAAATTCCAGATTCGATAGGTCTCTGAAAGTGTGTTCGTGTACTACAGATAGCGAATTGTCACTTAAGAGTAGACTTCGAAGAGATGTTATATCCTTTAAATCCTTTGCTTTAAGTTCTTCGATGCGATTGCCTCTCAAACTGAGCCATTGAAGTCGTGGCAAATGGACTAAAGCAGAACTGGGGAACTGATTGAGTGCGCTATAGGACAGTTCGAGTGTTGTCAGTGTTTGCGCTACACCTGACTGTGCGAACGCCTCCGACTCCACCGATGAAAGTCTGCTTCGCGACAGAGTCAGACTCGACAGTGATTTGATGTCTTTGAAGTCGAGGTTTGCTATAACAGCGATGTCTTCGGCTCCTATTATGCGGATTCGGTAGAAGTGGTCGGACGGCAGTTCACTCAGTCTTACATTGACTCCAATACAGGTCACTTCAGACAGTTGTCGCGTTAGGTTTGAACAAAAGCAGAGTTTATTGAAGTGACAAACGTTTTGTAGGCTTGAAGTCGAGCGAAGGTTTAGCGCATAGAATGAGATTACATATAAAATCTTAATTCTTTGAAACCAATCCATCCTTTACTAACAAATACCTAAAATATAGCAAAAATAAAGACGTTTTCAATTTTATTTTTTATATAAAGTCAATATTCAACCAATTTTTTAATATTATTATATAAAATATATTATTCTATTTGAGTTAAATTGTTTAAAATTAAGTTTTTATGACATAAAAAGAATCAAATGGTCTCATAGTTGAGTCAACAGCCATAAGATTAGCCGTAGGTTTAGAATAAGTAGAGATTGTAGTGAATAGTCGGGGAGTCGAGTGTTGAGGTGCCGAACAAATAAGTTATATTATATTATATACAATAAGTGTTTTTCTACTCCGATATTGCAAAAGGACTTTCAAAGTTAAAGAATCGTATTATTGCCGTTCAGTTCATTGATTTTTGTATTACTGTTCTTACAATTGACTGCAAAACTGTTTTTTCTGCAGCTGTCGACTGATTTGACACTGAATTATAAGTTTATAAACTAAAGCCAACTCTAATAACTCAAATCAAAATACGAGAATTCAAAACATATTTGAGACTAGATTTTATATTATATGAACTTATTAAAGTATTAATTATTAATTAATGTATTTTAAAAACAAATTTTTAAATATTTAATAAATTTTAAAATTTGTCCATACAACTTTTTGTTTACTTTTATGGCAAAAATGATAAAAAGATGATAAAATTCTATTTCAAGAAAAAATTAAATTAGTTTTAGTAAAATATTTTAAAAATTCTAAATATAGAAATAAAAGTTTTTTTTTGTTATTTTAATTTAAAGTAATTTTATTGAAAATAACGAAAACTTCAAAAGCTTTTGACCGCTTCTTATGTATTAAATAAGAAACTCTAAAACAGTGTATAAATAAGATGTGAAATTTGACACAAAAAAGAGAGAAATTTTATATTAATATAATTATGCAAATGTGCATGTTTCTTTCTTTATATACAGTATTTAGATAAAAAGTAAAACATTTTAATAAAATTTTAAAATGTTCCAAAATTGTGATCAAAATATTGAAACTTTAGTTTAAAATATAACTAAATCATAGATTAGACTGTATTTGATCGGCATTTGGAAATTGATGTGACATTAGAGATAAAGTGAAGGCTCTGGAGGCAAAGTCGGCACTGGAGACAGTGGAGACATTGGAGGCACTGGAGGCACATCACTCTTAATGCGTGACTCCGGGAAGACAAAGTGCGTGAGAGGTTTCGACAATAAGTTAAGTTTCAAATAATGTTCAGTTTCTGAATTAAATGTTGAGGTTTTGTTTCATTTGTGTCTTTGAATTATTTCGACAAAACGGAAAAGAATTGATTTAAGTCTCTCTTCACATAATCTCGAAATTCTAATGAGTTTTCACTCATTATATGGAATTCGTAATAAATGTGCGAATACTCGATGAATAAAGGCTTAAGAATAGTGTCTTTAAATGATTATTGAATTAAGTTTATGGAATAAAAATAATTGAAAGGCATTTGGATTACTGTGTCGACTAACTTATACGGGTTAATTTGCAATTTATTTTATTTTCTTAATCTTTATAATTAAGTCGATGATTAAAGTATTAAAAAGCTATTAATGTATATCTAATTTTTCAATTATTTTAAGAAATCGAATAATTGGGTAATTCTGAGGAAATTTTAATTAAGAATCCAAATCAACATTTGAGGGAATCCTCAGAAGAGCAGACTTTATGACCGCTCGTATACATTGGGATAGTTATGCTGTTTGGCGGAAGGGAAGGGTATTATACCATGGAGACTTTTTATTGGACTTATCACTAATTTTTCTCCTGTTTGTTATTTTACACAAAAGTGCTAAACAGATGTGATTTAATGATTATTTTTATGCATTAGTTTAGATAACTTATAAAATGTCGAATTATTGTAAATATTGTATATTATCGTAATTTAAGTTCAATTCCTTAATTGGCGAAAACTAAGCTTTCGATGCATTCAATGGCTTTGTTTGTGAGCCGTTTGACAAAACAAAATATCAAATTAGGAATCGACTAAAGTTAAGATGTCATGAGTTAAGTCACAGTCATATATCATAAGTGGGAATAAAATTAAGGACTTATTAACAAAAATGATTTATTGTTTATTGTTAACTAATTGAAAGAATGTTGAATTGAGGCTTAAATTAATCGTAAAAATAATAAAATAGTTAATGTGTTGGAGAAGAGGAATGAGTATTGGTTTAATCGATAATTGCAAACATAAAGCGTTTACGTCGTCTAGAGTTCGCCGTTTTGTCTGCCGTTAACGCTCTTTGCATTCATTCGGCTCTAAAGGCCTGTAAGACAACAATCTTTAGATGAAATACTGTAATACTGTTTCGATTTCTGTTTCGTTAAGAGTAGTTGAGTTGCATTTGCGAGACGTGACCCGCGATCTAACGAATCAACGCACTATACCAGACCTGCCGTTCCTTTGGGAAATTTTAGACTTTTAGCTTTGCACTGGCACAGGCACTGGCAGTGGCACTCATTTTTACTGTAAATACCATTCCATACCTTATTGCTCATCATTGGCAACACTGGCATCCCTGACATCACAGCCATCATTGGCTTTCATTCCACTTATTGCCGATTTTACTGAATCTGTCGGTAATCGATATTTTCAGTTAAGTTTAGTTATGTTTCACTCATTTTATAACAATCACCGAAACTCTTGTCAAACCTTTTCTATGAAATTCTTCACTAAAATAAGGAATCCTTTGTTCGCAAAAAGTGTTTCATTTTATCAAATAAATGGATCGAATGAAGAGATTATAAATATATTTAGTTATCATATCTCTCACTGCAAAAGGTTAACTAAAATTTGTTTTGTTTTGTTAAAAATAAGTTAAAACAAAATTTAATACTTTGTTTGGTTTCGATCAGCATTTGATTGATATATTAATGCAAAGAAAGGCATAAATCTCTAAATGATTGCCTTAACGGCTAAGGAATTGATGAAATCTGCTCCAGTCGTCGCAAATATGATGTATTAGACTCTCTATCAATCATTCGTTTAGTTTCCGTTTCTTAGCGAACATTCGCTCACTTTTTCCGTTATTTAAATTATGAATTACACACAACAGACCCGAACTGACACTTAAATCAATTTATAACTTTATAAATATTGTTTAATATTTTATTTGAAAAAGTATTTATATATTTGAAAAAATCGATTGCTTATAAAAATTCGAAATAAAAAATATTTTATATATTTATTTAATAGATTAGAATAAAAAATAGATAATATTTTGAAAGTAACGTTTAGACGAAGCGTTTGAATATATTATCGCATAATTGGGATCTTTAGGAATGCTTTGAATACACAATAAGGTCTGCGAATCAATCAAAATGCTAGAAATCAAATGAATAAAAAGTACATTGAGCACATTGCACTTGAAATATGTTTCACCAGTTTATGTCTTTATGTTTGTTCTGTCTTCTCAACAAAATAAAAAAATTTAAAATTGCGCTAAAGTTTACTTTAAAACAATATAAATCCGAAAATCAAATATCAGAGCCTTTCGTATGAAAGCCAACAAAAGTCTAATAATAATATGAATTCATATTTTCTTATTTCAAAATTCTCTCGAATAAGTCAGCCGTGAAATTGATTATAGAAATCAAATTTATTTATGATTCTGTTTGAACCGAAATTACATTCGTCTTTAGGCTTTCGAGTGTAAGCTATGCAGATACTCGACCAACTCAGGGAGGAATGGTAGGCTGAGATGACAAATTTTGTTTTTAAATCCTCAGGGCTGGTGTACAAGTTTACTAAATAAATTTTTTACCACATTTTCTCTATTTTGTAACAAATATAAATAAAATAACTAAATTATATTTTTTGAAAAAAAAAACAGTTTTTTCTATCTTAAGTTATACCAGTATAAATTTAATGCAAAACTTATATTAACTAACTGTATATAACAATACAATAATATAAGATTTAGTTTTTGATGACGTTTTAGTTTCATTCTATAGACTCAAGAGATCTTTAAAACTCAATTACCTCTAATATTACTCAAATATATTTTATGATTTTATAACAAATCATTGCTATAATAAAATTACTCTTTAGAATAAAACTTTTAAAGATTAAAAGTGTGCTTCAAATTAAACCGAACAAACTTAGAAAACTACAATCAAAGTAACAAAACTAAAAAACAGCTTTAGTTGGATTAAATATTTTCAATAATATCTAATTATTAGATATACGCTTTGGGCATAAATAGCAATTTTTAACTTTAAAGTATTAACTAATATATAATTATTATTGACTGTACAAGCTGAAATATGACCAATTTATGTTGATAAATTACTATGGAGCAAGTAATTTATTATACTTATTGTATTACTATAACATAACCAAAATTCAAAATTTTAATTTAAAATAATTAAAAAGATTTAATTATTAACCTCTAAACTTTAATAAAATTAGTAATAACCCTGGTTATAAATAATTCAAATCCATACAAATTCAATGAATATGTAATTTATTCGAAATTCCTTTTTCGCATTACATTAACAAATCAATGAAAAGCATTATTTATCTGAACTCAGGTTTAGAGCTTTCATCGGCTCTTCTAGTGCTCCGATTTGTGTCAAACCCTTAAAATGGTTGCATTTCCCACATGTGTCACAAGAGATGTCTCAATGAATGAACGCCACTCTTGTCACTCAACAGGACAGCATTTGCACATCACATCTATTCTTACCCTCCATTATTTTCATCTCAACCGGCATTGTTTGCCTCATTGTGCACCGGCAATGATCAAGGCACCCGTAGTGCCAACTAGAGCAAACTTAGCTTCTCTTGTTTGATCAATTATGGAATAATTGCTTCCAAGCAACTCGCATACAGAACTGTATAAACTGAACTTGCATATCTGTCAATCTATCTGTTGTTAACCAAATAACAATAGGCAAGAGATCTGTGCCTTTAATTCCGTTAGTTTTATATAAACTCAATTCAAGCAAAAGCTGTAATTGTGATCAAACCTAATGTTATTGATTGGATCGAATGGAATATAACCATAACTTTGTTGATCAGTCGACTATGCATTTCATCTTAATTTAATTGATTTGACATTTAGTTCAATCAAATAATAAATAAATTGCGTTTTAATTATTAATATTATACCAAGTTTCATTTAACTATGAATATATATTATATATTGCCAAGAAAATTTATCAAATCAAATTTATTAAGTCAACTTTATTTGGATCAAATA
>JAQIYC010000044.1:0-23723 GCA_034699545.1 Porobelba spinosa
TCATTTAGCTTAAAATAAATTTAATTGTTTAACAATAAAATTACTTTAATTTCTGGTCAATTTAATTCGATGTCTACAATATTTTATATCCAATTCAAACCATTTTTATTTAATTTTCATTAAAATATTTTAATTATAAAATAATATTTTAATATTTATTCTTAATTACATCAATTGACATATTTGTATACAAATAATGGCATTAAATTCAAATAAAACTAAACAATTAATGAAACAATTGATTGGTTTTTACAGAATCACAAAAACTGAATGATTTTTAAAATGATTTATAAAAAGTTAATTTTTTATTTAAAAATTTGTTGCAATTAAACTAAATGAGTAAATCAGAAATGAGTCAAATCTAATTAATAGCACCGAAACCTGGCTTTCCTTTCTCCCACTTTGAGATTGCGGACAATGGAAAACACATAATACCCGACAGAGCGATGGCAGAGCCCGACAAGTAGAATGAGTTGTCGTAAGAACCAGTTATGTCGAAAAACCAACCTTTCAATCAAATGTTAGAATTAATATTCATTCAATTTAACCACTTTTTATGACTCATCGAATTTGACATTCAATTTAAGTAATTTGAGTAATTATCAAACAAAGCACCCTGGTGACAAGTCTAGTTAGCAGTCAGAATTATTTAAATTTAGTAAGTTTAAAGAAATATTTTATTTACATGATTTGCTACAAGATTTTAATCAGATTAGTTATAAAATTAATTCAACTTGGTTAAACTTATTTTCTCTTTATTTTTATTTTTACTATATTTCTAGGTTTATTAACAGTATATTTGTTAACTAGTCAACTTCCCCGCTTTCCGCTTTACCTTCTTCCACCTCCCTCCCCCCCCCCCCCTCACCTCCATATCTCCGCTTTTAATTATTTGTCCGCTGGTCGTCAGTCATAAAAAAATTAGAGATCTATTCATCCAAACAACTAATGTTCGACCGCTTCTAATCTAAACGTGAAAATGTTTCTGCTATCTAACATAGAGGTGCGATCCCAAAATGTCATGGACCAGATAAATTTCAAATATTATTAGTAGTAGACCTGAGAACTACTGGCTAAATTAGCCAGTTGTTTATCGTTGTTATGCAAATTATTTTGTTAAAAATTGAAATACTTTTTAAAAACTAAAATTTATTCAAAGATTAAGTTATAAATAATGAAAGTAAGAGTTTTGAATTTATAAAACTTTCTGCATAAAATTTCAACTTTGTTATGGAGTTTAATAATTAAACTTTAAAATAAATTCAAACTGACTAATTTAACTTTATTTTCTATTTATATGTATCAAAATCAGAACTTTATTAAAAACGTTTATTTGTATTTCTCATCTGCTATTATATACAAAAGCGGAATCTATATTTAAAATGAATAAATTATATTTTTGGCCAAAATATAACAGTGCCCAGGTCTATTATTAGAGATATAGATATTAATTTAATAAACAGTATAGACCTTTGATAACCTTAAGTGGCTTCCAGGAGCCACTTTTCATTTAACCTTGTAAAATTATTGCTCATTTAAAAAATAAGTTCAATATTGAATTTTTAATTCACTTATTAAGTTACTGAAAAAATGAACAGAGGTTAGCTAAATTTATATTAAAATTTTTGAACTCATAGTAATGAATAAATTAAAACTAAACATTGACTCTTATTTTAGTAAAATAGTAAATACCAGATAAGTTTGTATTCATTAATAACATTATTTGACTTATCAGAATTTTAACAACTCTATTAATAAAATATAAGTCATCTGGTCAAATTATTACTATTTCATTAATACAAAGTAAAAATTTTATTATACTTACTACTTAGGGGTAAGTTTTGTTAAATAAGTGTAATATTTTCTATGAATATATCAAGTTAGATATAATAAAATGTTACTAGGTTTCAATACACTTTAATATATTTACGCGGGTTATTTAAGATAGGTTATCTCTGGTATAGACTATATCATAATATATTATCAATATCATTCATTATCATATATTATCATTCATATTCAAAGTAATGTTAATTCAATTGTAATTTGCAATTTGAAAAACTTAATATTTTCAAATAATTGATAACAAAATACTAAAATGTGCAAGGGAAGAGATTTGCATACATCAACGCATACTCAAACTAAATGACAATATTGCCCTGGCACTCTGTGTCCTGACTATATTTCAAAGCATAAGAGGAAAGGCATAGAAGGAAGTGAAGTGGAGAGAAGAGGCACTACTGACCTGCAATCGGTGATCCAATAGTGACAGCAATTCCTTGAAAGAGCAAAAGGAGACCGAAAGCAGAGGTAAGTCTTTCGAGACCTAAGAGTTCGACAGTTATAACCGAACGAAGAGCTGCGAAACACGCTTTAAGACAGAAATTGTTAGTTAGGGTTAGCTCTCAATGGAGTGATACTACCGATAGAAAAGCCAAATATAGCGACGTATACGACGAGAGAGATGTAAGTATTGCAGATAATTGGGGAGAGAATAGTGCCGACGCCTCCTATAGTGAGGGCCACGTTGTTGATGAGTAAGGCATTCACTTGCGGTCTATCGGATATATAACCGCAAAACACTCGACCGATAGTATTGGTTATCCCAATGATTGACAGCAAAAAAGCGCTTTTTTCTGGTGAACAGCCTTTTCGATCAAACGGTTTTAGATTAGATAATGCAATCAATATTGAGATATATCTATATATTTATAAATATATCCGAAATAACTCGATATAAGAATTACAGCAATTCATACCCAAGAGCTTCGCTCGATCTGCGATATACATGAATGGAATAAAAAATCCGGACAAACAAAGAAATCCACTCAAAGACAGCAACAGAAACGACGGACTCATGAGTAAAGTCAAGTCAAACATTTCAGTCACGGATGGAAAGCAGACTTTCGATGGCTTTGAGTCGTTTGAAGTCGAGCTAAGAGTTTGTTTCGATTTCGATATGTCTTCCGACGACTTCTCCTTCGACTCGTTCACCGACTTTATAGAACTCAGTTTTGCTGTACTTTTGTTATCCAACTGTTGACTCATTGCAGTCGAAGATCTCTTCCTCAACACAATCAAACTCATGGCTGAGTAGAGCACCTCATCCTGAGAGTACAGTCGAGACTCATCGTAGCTCTTAGTCCGGCGTCGGAGTCGACTCTCGTCGCTCTCACCCAAAACCGGTTGTGCGTTCACATGATATTCGGGTGCTTTGAGCACAGTCTTGTCCGATGCGTTGTTATTCGTGTTAACCATATGAATAATCTCGGAATAAGGCGGAGGAGCGCTGTTCTGACTGCCAGTCGGCGACTCTTCATCGACTTCGTCGTCATCGGACTCAGTCCAGAGCGCATCCCTGGCCTCTTTGATCCGCAGCAGTAATGGCTTTTGTGACTGACTTTGATATCGCAAATGTTCGACTGGTCTGAACAATGAGCCGAAAACCGCACAATTCAGTGTAATTCCGGCTAATATAAGGACACACCCGCGCCATCCAAACTCAACCACCAGATACTGAGTTACCGGCGCCAGAAGGAAGGCACCTATACCTAGATCATAGGAAACACTATTTTAAGAGCTATGAAGTGAAACGAAACAATTAACACAAGAACTCTGCATTTAAAAACAATGTCAATGTTCTAAACTACCTGAGCCACACACAGCTATCCCAGTGGCGAAGGCCCGGCGCTTCTCGAAGTAAAATCCAACCGTTACTATCGCCGGAAGAAATACAAATCCAAACCCAATGCCTAACAAATATAATAATTTGTTTTAATTGTTTGTTTGTTAACCATTTAGAGCTCTAATACCCCCTAAAAGTCCAAACGTTATATAAAGTGTCGAAACATTTTTGGCGAAATACGAAAGTACGAAACCACTCGCCGCCACTACACTACCGAATATTGTAGTCTTTCGACACCCAAACACATTTGCCAGTGCACTCACTACAGGACCTTTAGATAGATTGCAGTCACTTATCAATTGCGCTTAAAGTAAGATATGATTAGATTGAGAAGACATACCGAATATCAAATAGAAACCCGCCTGAAGTGAGCCGATCCACGCGGTGTTGGCTTTCGTTTCGTTGAATTCTTCCGATATTTCCAATAATAATATTCCAAAAGAAAATATAATACCGTCGACATTGCACATGAATGAGGCGAACACTACTACCCAACCGAACCCACCTTTGGTTCAGACAATTGACAATTTAGTTTAGATCACATTTATTCTTATCTAAACTTCTATTAACTTTCAATTGGCATAAATTGATTGTAATTTATATAAAATAATAATATATTCAAAAACAACATTTTATTGCAATTTCGACAAAAATCTTTAAATATAAACAAATTTAAAAATCATGAATAAGTACATACCGTCTGGCGGTGGCACTGGATTCCGGTCTACGTCGCAGTCATCGGAATTTGTATTTATAGTAACTTTTGTACAATTTTTATTAAAACTTTCTTTTGTTTCTTGAATCGAGTTTTCATTACAACTCATAGACTTATGTCTATTGGCAGTGAGTTTGAGATTTAAGTCATTTTCATCAATCGATTTCATTTTTGCTGAAAAAGTAATTTTTTGAAAACTGTTTTAAGATTATCGATACGACAAACACTGCAAACCACTAGAGATATAATACAATATCTTCTAATTCAGTGATAAATAACGCAATTAGTAGTCAATGAGAATGTATGGAATTATAGCAATTTGAATGAAAAAGTTTTAAAATACTTACTTTTAATGCAATTTATCTATTATTTCGATTTCTTGAGTATAATTTTGAGCGAATTTATAGAAAAGCATACTTTTGAACGAAATGAAACGATCGAATCATTTTCTATATATACAAAATACAAGTCGTGTTACACTATTAACAGTTTATTAGTTATTAATATTTATTTAACATAACTACTATTCCCTATAATACTGTACATCGAAATATTGAGCGCCTATTGAATGATCGACTGATAAATCGAAGTACAGTACTTGAGATGCGATTTATGTTTTTATGTTTTTTATTTTCAACGCCTTTAAAAATTCTCAGTTATTATCTCTGAATTTGCTTTTAATTATACAGATATTTAGTGATTCAGTATCCAAACTCAAGTGGCTTTCAATGGCTTATCTTCAATACAATTAGTCCTATAGACTGTTCACTAACTTTTAAATCACTGCAAAAGAGTTAACGATTTAAATATCGATTCATTTCAAGGATCTATATATTTCCAACTCTACAACTCTACCGATTCCATGCAATTGCCAAATATGTGACACATGATTAGCACTGAATTCGGTTTTTATCTCATTATTATTACTTTAAGAATTTGATCCTCAATTGAAACAAATTTGAGAAATAGATTACAGCAATGGTTTCTAGCAATGATTTGTAGCGATGTCGGTTTTATTCCTCTTTACAAATCTACGTTTTTAGATTTTTGCCAAATATTTTACAATTATATTCTATGCAAATATACATACGTTCCAGACTATATTTTAGATCTGTTTTATATCTCTTTTCAACTCTTTTTAAACACATTATCTGTTTATTAAAAATATTATTAAAACTCATTTCAATGTGTTTCCGATTTTAAATAAATTTCTGCTTGTCGATATTGACGATCACTGATTGACTACTTTTCCAACACTTTTCGAACTTTTTAAATATTAAATACAATACAATAATATTGAACTTGAAACTCAATTATCGCGATAATACTTTAATATAATTTATAACTGATTCTGCAAACGTGTTGATAAAATTATATCATTTAAAAAATATCTTGGATATTAACAAAGAACTTCAATTGTACTAATATTGTAACAATTTATGCACTTTTGTATATAAATAATTTAAATAATAAATTATTTCGGTATCTACAAGCTAGTTAAAATGAATATATCATAAATTTATAAATACATAAATATAATGCAAAAAATTAAAATAACTTAAAGTTATTTTTGTTCAACATATTTCTCACTAATATTCTGGTTAAATGAAAGTTCTAAAGCCAGGTATCTCTGCAATAATTGTTCAAGTTCCTCTTAGCAACTATTATCAGAGATGACACTTAAAAACTAATTCGAAATTCTTTTCCATAAATATTAAGAAGTGAATCAATAAAATGCTTCAAAAACACTGAAAATAACTGCTAATCAAAAATGAGATAATAATAAGTATTGTATTGACATTTCGATGAATTAAAATAACCAAAAATTATTAATTTATAGTTTATTTCTTCCGTTCCGTTCTTCGAGTAAATACTGTTATCAACCAAAACATAAAATGTGTTTTATATATAAATTATATTTTGCTTCAAACAAGTTAAACAAATCTTTGCCGACATCTCAATGCTGTTGACAAATAAGTTCTAATTTATTGATTTGATTAAATAAAAACAAAAATATTTTGTTTTGTGTCAAATGTTTTCCTGAATCTAGTGATCGGTATATGTTTAGTCAGACTTGCAAAATAACTTTATATTTAGTCGTTTTACATATGAATTCACAATTCACTCCGGACAGTTTTTGATTTTTTAAATTGTGTTTTTCGAATCAAATAAAAGTTTTGCGGAGAATAAGGAAATCTGAGACAAAAAATAAAACTATATTTGAATGGAAATGAGTGTTTGAGAGTATAGGACACGAACTGAATGCATAAGTTTTGTGATCATTCACTCGAATGGAATCACTTGTGATAATGCGATTAACTTTTTTTCGCAAAGATTTATCGATATGTGACTAGTTTTTAGTGATAGTTATTGCAGAATATATTTCAGACAATATATGTTTGGAGACATCGCAGAGAATAAGGCGAGCAATAGGTCTCTCAACCAAAAGCACAAAGAATTGATGGAATGACGGAATGACTTAACAATATATCTAACAATTCATTATATGTTATGGAATTTGACAGAAAACCCGAATTAATTCCGAACTCTGGCTTCGGAACACATTCTGAATAATATGTGAGTTATTAGAGATGAGTATAAAAAGAAGATTTCTGTGTTATCGACACTTAATGACTTCGTTTTATCTAATTTTAGGTTATTTTCCGTTCAAAACTATGCAATTCTTAAACCTAATCACTATTTTCTTCATATTTCTCCAAACAATCGATTTGTGTTTATCGACAGTTGAGGACAGCATTGGAAAGCAATACAAAGGTTATAGAGTATTGCGATTACTTCCCAACAGTTTGGATCAATTGCAGTATTTGAATGACTTGTCGAATGATATCTCATTTGTGATACCGGAGAAGAAAATTGATTTTTGGACACAATCTAAAGATGTGAACTCAAGCGTCGATTTGATGGTTTCGCCCGATCTCTACACAAATATCCGACAAAAGCTTTCGCAACAAAACATCAAAAACAAACTTCTCATTAAAGACGTCGGAGAGTATGTCGATAGGGATTGCTTTGCTTTCATTCATTTATTCGTTAATTAAATAATGCTTTTAATTAATAAACTTTAAAATTAAGTTTAATAGAACAGGAGAGGAAGTCCATTGACGACAACCAACTCTTATACCGAACCAAATCTTGGGCTCAAAACTCGACTGCATTTTTCGACGCCTATCACTCCATTGCAGAGGTTTGTGGTTTAGTTCAGTTATCAATTGATTTAAACTTTAATTACAATTTCCAAAGATATACCAATTTTTGGATGATTTGCATAGCATTAACAATGACTTGAGTTCTGTTGAGATAATCGGTTCAACAACAGAGAACAGACCTCTTAAGCTCTTCAAGATTGGTGTCAAGAGTAAGGATGGCTCACAAAAACCAATTATATGGCTCGACGCAGGTTAGCTTGCTTATTTTAATATAGTTATTTAGAATTTTAATATAGCTAATCGTATGATTGTCAAAGGAATTCACGCACGAGAATGGATTGCGCCCTCGACTGCACTCTTTATTGCTAATAGGGTTTGGATTTTTGCAATTTTTGAAATTTATTAATTAATTAATATTTTGTATTGAAATCACTTTAAAAGCTGATCACTTCGAACGACAACGAAGTGAAGCAATTGTTGAATGTATTCGACTTTTATATTATGCCGAACGCCAATCCGGATGGATATGAATGTGAATATTGAAATATAATTTAAATATAATTGAAGTTCAAAATAGGAATGGGTTTCTAATTTGATTTATTTGAACTATAGATTCGCACACATCTGACCGGATGTGGAGGAAGACTCGATCACACAATCCGTCGTTTTGGGGGTAAATATAGTCTTAAGTAATGATACTTTTGTTTTTAAAGATTTGATTATTAATAACTCATTTATGTGTTTTGTGTTGAATCGCAGACTATTCTGCAGAGGCGTCGACCCAAACAGGTAATGTTGTCCAAACTCTGGAGATAATTCCAAAACAATTTGAAATTAATAGCTCTGATGGACAGGAATTACGGGTTTCATTGGGGGAGCGCCGGAAGCAGTTCTTATCCCTGTTCGGAGACATATCACGGAAAGACTCCATTCTCTGAACCCGAGACCAAAGCCATATCCGATTATATTTTATCGAAGAAAGATCACATCAAAGTAGGCTTCCCTTCAACTAAACTTGAAATGTTTACAAATTGTAGTCAAACCGACTTAAACTAAATTTAATACTTATTTAACATCATTAACCGAATAGATGTACATCGCTATGCATTCCTATTCGCAATTCATATTGACACCCTGGTATGTTGTCATGTTTATAAATTTAGAGTATTGTATAATATTGTATAAGAATATAGTCTTAACCACTTCTAACACTTTACTTAAACCAATTGAACTGATGAGGGGATGGACTTCCGAATTGCCGAAACAGTACAACGATATGTTGACTTTGGGACAAAAGGCCGCACAATCTCTGCAGAGAAAGTTCGGAACTCATTACAAAGTCGGCTCCAGCACCCGGATCCTATACGCCGCTGCCGGTGGCGCTGACGGCAAGTCTCCAATTCATCTCTAATGCACTCTTTCTTAACTAATTCTTAAATTCAATTAATACTCTATTAAACCGCCACTAATGCACACGTCTATCGCCAGCGCCGGCACTGAATAGCTCTTAAATGAGTTAGAAATGGACTTAAGATTAAACGAATCTCTGTTTGCACCGACAGATTGGGCACATGGCGTCGCTAACATTAAGTACAGCTATACGTTTGAACTGCGAGATACGGGTGTCTATGGCTTTGTACTGCCGGTGCGTTTCATTGTACCGACGGGTGAAGAGACGTTCGACGCAATCAAAACGATGTCTATTGAACTGAAAGACGAATACAAACTAAAAGCAGTCAATGCTTTATAAACTTCTTATTTATATTCAAATACTGATATAAAACAGTTTTGTTTAATTGAAAATTCATTTAAAATTTATTTACAAATTATTATATATTAAAACAAATTAAAAATTAATTCATTTATAAAAACAATTTTTAGCAATAATTTAATAATTTATTATTAAAAACATGTTTTGAGCACTGATTTGGTGTTTATTTTGCACAAAAAAACTTTCTTTAAATTATAATCAAAATCATAGCAAAAATTTTATTCTAAAAACGTTTCGATAAAACGAATCAAAAGCAACAAAATTATAGTTTAATTTCTACGCGTATTTCAATGCACTTGTGCTCAATATCACAGACCATTTCCAATATAAGTACTGCCAATAAGACTATATTCTCGTAAAAACAAATCTTTTTTCTGACCTTAAGTTATAAAAAGAATTAGTAAAACATTTTTAGTCTAAATCCGAATTCACGCAAACATTCGGACGCTTTCACTAAACAATTGTTTGTTTGAGATCTTTGTCTGTATTGACTGTAAATAATTTAATCGATCCATGATTTCTATCACAGTTTGATTTTAAATTATAATTAATTAAAGAAAACATTTAAAACAATTTTAAGGAATGATTAAAATTCAATTCAAAAATAATAAAAACAAAATCAACTTTTCTATAAATAATAATCATTAAAAGATTAAATCTAATCATTAAAATCAGTAATTGAGTGGAGGATTAAATATATAATTAATTAAAAAATTTATGGCATCCAAGACATTGGTAGAGCGTATCACCAGTTCGTCGACTAGTAATCAATGCTTTTGTTATTAGTTTTACTTTTATTGTCCTAATAGTGACAAAAGTTAAGTCAATTAATATTCGATAAAAACGTTTACAACTCATAAATAACTCAAATAATTACCGAATTTGTACTCATCGACAGAGACGGGAACAGCCATTGACTGATTGCGCACATCTTTATCGGTATCTGATTGCAGGTCTTCTAAGGTTTGTTGAACTTTCAAATGAGATCTAAATTGAGCTGAAATTCAATACAGAGACACAAAACGTATTAATAAATGAATAAAAGGGTTAATACATGAGAAAAACAATTGAGTCAACGCTAACCGATTGGCCATAATGTGTTGGTCAGAGTTCGCGCCAAAACTAGTCGAATATTGGGTACATTATCTTCAGACAAATTGAGCAAATGTTCGAGCATTTTGTCGATGAATAATGATATGGCAATGGATTCGTTTCGGATCAGATGTTCGCAAACCAAGATATAGGTCTGCCTTTGACTCCACCTGTTCGAGTCGGCCAGTTGTGCATTCAGTTCCCAAATTATGTCTAATCTGTTGTCCGCACAGGAGGGCGAGTCGTAGGGCAAGGATTCGAATATTCGTTTAATCAAAACAGACGTCAAACGAATTGCCGCTAATCTGACCTCTGATACTGTTTTGGGATAAACGAAACAAATATAACATAAATACTGTATAACTGCTGTAATCGTATAACACATACCCTTATCGTTGATCAGTACTAAACCGATTGGTAATAAATATTCTCTAATCTCAGAAGCGGTGTATATATCGGCCAATTCAACGATCTGTTGGGCCAAAGTGTAGCGGAATCTCCAGTTCCGGTTGTTGTCCATCTTGAGAAACTCCGATATCTTGGGAAGTATACCCTGTTGTTGAGGTCTGAGCAGTAGTTTAAGAAAAGCGGCCAAATTCTGAAGTATTCCGAACCGGACTTCATCCAAGTCTTTCATAAAACTCAGGAAAGTCGGCAATAGATCTCTTGTCGTTAATTCGGAGCCCAATATATTTGACATCTGATGCAAACTGGACGCCAGAGTCCATCGCACCTTCCACTGCATCTCTGCGGCCAACAGTTCATACGTCTCCCTAAGACAGGACCAGTTCTGTCGGCCCAGAGTCAGCGCCACTGCGGGCAGACTATAGGCGCAGTGATGGCACAGATCGGGATCAACAGTTTGGTAGTGAATAGGATTAGTCATCGATAGGTAATGCTCTAATAGATCATTAGGTATGATGTCCTGAGAGGGCGGTTGTCGGTTGAGGCCTAAGTACGGAAACATATATCCGGAACCCATAGGAATTGAATCACAGAACGAGAGAAGTTCATCCGATTCTGACTTATTGGCATTGGAATAGAGGTCTAGAATAGGCTCCCGAACTACGATCACATCCGACGAACTGTAGGGCGGGTTATATGAAGACCAGTTATGCCAACTGTTCTCCACAATGTTTGTTTGGCTTAACAAGAGTTCAGCGTTTGATTGGATTTTGATTTCAGTTGGACTCGACTTTGGAATTATCGACTCTTTCTGGTCATCACTCAGATTGGCAACAATTTTCGAATTTTTTTGGTCAGAACCAGAGCTCAAAATCGAATCTCGAGTCGATTCTAGCCTTTGTTCGGAAGCAATTGGTTCGAGCGTTTGGTCTTCGCTTTGCTGGCAATTGTCGTCGAATCGATCCAATTCGAGATCAGGCAAAGGAAGTCTCCAATAGAGGAATTGACTAAATTCGTTGTTTTCGGTTTCTATTTGCTTCTCACCATCTGATCCAATGTCTAAAGTCATCGTCAACTGACAAATAGATGTCTCATCACTTGTCGTCTCTTCCACTTCATCGACGTCTATATCTGTCGGGGAATTAGCGGCCGATTCACTGCCGGCACTACAGCCGCTGTCGTTACTCGTGTGGTCTTCGATCGCAACAATTCCATTATCGGAGTAATAGAGACCGGTTTTGGTCGGATCGGCGAATGTCGATATGAATGGACCCAATGATTGAAAGGCAGCCGTTTTGACCTAATTTTCAATTTCGATACAGTATTGTAAATAAGAGCTAAATGTCTGCAATTTGTGAGACATACCCAACGGGACTGATCGTTGAGTAGGTTAACGAAGAGGGAAGACAAGACCTCTTTCCGCATCTTATTCGACACCGTTATAGCCACCGGAACGAACACATCTGCGCAGCTCTTCCTAACGCCCCAAATGCTGTCCTGACAGAGGTTGCGGAATCGGGGCAACTGTTCCGAAAGGGTTTAAATCGTTAGTACGACTAAATGGTTAGGCAATCAGATGTCTAAAAATTACCAAAACTTTTTCAGTCAAGTTCTGTCCAATAACTGAACAGAATTCACCGAAATTGGCGGCACAGACCCGGCGCACGTGAAAGCTTACGTCCAGACAAAGTCGGGTAAATGTTTGCAATAAAAGCTTTTCCGTTAAGTGTTTGCCCAAAAAGCGCCCGATTTTGCTCATCATCTGTCGTAGAAATGACACACATTTTATAGTTTGGCTAAACATTGTTTAATAACAAATTGGTTTTGTATTTATGTATAGCAAACGTTCATTAGAACAATAGAATATTTATAACTTTTTAGTTCTAAAAATAAAAATAATTTAAAAACGCAAAAATGTAATTTCAAACATATATAATGCATGTATGTGTTTGTATTTAAAAATGTCCTTGCTGAAGTACGGATAAATCGAGAATAAAATTTAATATCAGTCGGGATTCTAGCATATAAGATTGCTCAAATCGGACAATAATTTATTACAGATTATTATTAAACCAGGTAAGATTAATATCATTAAACAAAAATTTTATATACGTTATTAATATGTTAAATTCAGAGATGTCGATGGTAGGTCAATCTTAAGGGTGAGTGGGGGGGGGGGGGGGTTATGGGCTTAAATTAGTTGCATCACTGATTAAATTAATTTAATCCGACGAAAAATTGTTTTATTTTCAATCAAAATAACTTAATTTTATTTTAAAACAAGATTTATCAAAAGTCAAAACCCATAACTTAAAAATCGGAATTTTGCATTTAACTACCGTAGTAGTTTTATATAAAATATTTTAAAATTTTTGTTTTGTTAAAGTATAGCAGTGTATACTAAAATTTAATTACATTTAGGTTTACTCTGGTTAAATGTACCTAAAATACTGTGATTCATTAAAATTAAAGTTGAAGAACTCAACTAGATTTTTATATTTGTAAAAATTTAAAAATTTTCACTTTACTCCTATCTAAATAACTAATTTATTTAATTATTTCATATTTATTTTTAATTTATTTTTAGTTATAAAATATAAAAATATGAATAAAATACAAAAAAATTTATAAATCGAGAAAACAATCAATAGATTGAGGAAATCGGGAATTTAAGTCAAAAATAGGCGATACAGTCGGAAAAATCGAATAAATAAAATCACTATTTTCTGAATCATTTGTTAACAATTCTGACAAAAAGATTTGATTTCAAACAATTAAACATTAGCTTAAAATCGGGATTTCCCGATAAATCTGCTGTCAAGTCATGGTTATATTGGGTCTCAAATTTTTATATTAATTTTTTTAGTTTAAAATTATTTGAAAATATCATTCATTATTTCTAATTAATTGATATTTTCGACGATTAAAGTTTGCATTCAATACTTGTTTTGAGTCGAAAGTAAAATATATCTGTAATCGCATTAAACTAAAGTTTAGAGTTCGCGCCAAAACCTAATTTATCAAAAATTAAGTTATCTTTTCGATCCGAGTACTGAGTTTTGGTCAAAAATTGGTTAAAAATGTATAAAAACATATTTCCATTGATCAAAGCGGCTGTGATTTGAAAAGTGATTTTTGTGACAACAGATCACTACCTCTTTGATGGGCGGATATGTGTTTCGACAATATTTGAGCAAATAATGAGTTTAATTTTGTTAATTATTTAATTTAAAAATCATTAATTGCTTTCAAAACAATATTAATGAGTGTTTAGTTCAGATTTAAAAAATTCAATGCATTTCGAAATTAAAGTATTTGTCGAAAATAGCGTTGAGTCGAGCGAACGGTTTTTGTGGACAATTGCGGCCAAAGATTCGGGATATAACTCATCAAAGCTGGCTGTGATATATATACTGCAATTAGATGACACATCACAACCACTTCGTGAGCTGTATCGCCCAACACAGCGATTATATGCCATCACAACAACACTCGTGTTTCGTATTATCGTATAAATAGATTACTAAAACTCTTTAAATATAAATCAAATGAATGAAAGGAAAGGAAAGTTTCGTAAATCGAAAAATAGAGCCAAACTCTTGCGAACGTATTCTCGTGCCTTAAGTCGTGTCAAGTAGGCTGTGATAGGATTCAGAACCAACCGATCACTGCCAACTCGCACGACGTATAACACAAATCGCAACACATTTTCATAATCATTAAGACGAGTCATGTCTTGTCTCGTGATGTCGAGAGCTCCCGGTCCAGATCATCAAAGGTGGCTGTGATAGTTTCGACACAACAATTCATCAGCCCCTTTGATGTCTGCGCCGGTGCCGCCATAACTATTAGTGCAGGTTTTCGGGTCAGCACTTGACTATTCAAGTCCAACAATCCGACGAATGGAAGTCAATATTGAAGTCAAAATAAGAACAAAAAACTTTTTGACTAATAATAGAATAGAAATCTAAATATTAATAATAATTAATTGGGAAAAGAGAGCTCTTATATGCGAACAGAATAATGACTACATCTGATGGCAAAGAGAAGCGTGAAATTGGAAATGAAAGCACAACTGTTCCAAAGCCTTCGATGGCTTTATGCAAATCCTAAACGTATTGACGGATGGATTGAGTGAATGAATGAATGGATGGAGTGATGAGGGCTCGACATCTCGTCAAAGACAAGGTAGTGAGATGACTGTTCTCGATCACATCTCACTACCCATGTCTTTCAGGGAAGATCGAGTCAAACGCCCAAACATTCAGCACAAGATCTCTTGCCGATCAAAGACAGAGCACTGGGATATAAGCGAGTATTGAGTTGATGCAATCGCTCTCAAACTGTAGGCATCCCTCAATGTGTTTGAGCAAAAATAGACGACTCATCACAACTGTTTAGATGAGATACGAACCCAAACAACGTTTTGAGATTTGTTAGAATTCAAAACAAAGTGTTTTTATAATCAAAATAACAACAAAAAGAGTATTTTTCGACTAAAAGGAAAGCATTATATCATCAAAAAAGTTATTAATAAATTAAAAGTAGTTTTGCACCAAATATAGGGGTCATTGAGGGAACGCCTATTTGTGTCGAATTGTGAATGAACTGAAAGATCGGTTAGACTTACACCGACTGATTCCATGCGATAGTCGTCCAGATTTGAAAAGTCAGTCAACTGTATGAGTAGAGGACAGATATGTTCTTCAAGAAAGCCTTTAGAGTGGAATGGAATGCAAATACGAGTTCATTAGGAATTAAAGTAAATAAATCAGTGTTTGAGTGTTTGACCGAATACTCACTTATTCTAACAATCCTTTGTTCTAACATCAAAACAAACGCGTTTTGAGTCATCTTTCGAACCTAACAAATAACAAGATTATAGTTATTCTCTAATTGCAGACAAAAGACGTTTTAATGGATTACTTGACTGTTAGCGTCGGTTAAGAACTGTTCCAAAATCGGGAGAATATGAAGAGGCACTGCATTCGGAAGGGTTTCGGATTGAGCGGCAATATAGGCACCGATTTGAGGCATTTGTTCCACTAGTTCTGCTCGAATGCTCGGCTCTATTGGTCGACAAAAGGATTAATAATTCATTAGTGATTCATATCAACGATTCAATTAATCATATCATCGCATAAAACAGTTTCATTTAACTAAAAAGTTTACTCAATATTCTAATTCTAATCAATTCAATAAACAGTTTGTAATTAACAACACATTATGTGGTCTCTAATGTAAAATTCAAAACAACTTAAAAAAAAGTTAGCGATTGGAAAAAATTTGAAAAAAGCAAAACTAAAAATATGAGAAACTAATACAAAACTGAGTCGACATACCTGAGTCAGACGCTAACCTAGAAATAACAGACATAACTCTATGGATATCAATGGGCTCGACATCATTAAGTGTTTCTAATATACTTCGGGCCACGACTTGTCTGTAAATAAAACAAAATATTTTTATTATTAATGTATTAAACGATTTCAATAGTATTAACCATAAGTTATGCACAAAAAACCCTTTCGTAACGAATTGAATAAATAAACAAAAATCAATTAATGCTATAAATAAATTGTCAAATAATTTATTATTGTTTTCTGACAATAATTGAAAACTGAATTATTTAAATAAGAAAAACATTCCAAACAAATCATTTTAGAGTATCTCAAAATATATTCGACAAATATTGTAAAATAGCGCCAATAGTGAACTCAAATTTAAATCGAAACCCAAAACCTAATCGATGCAGAAATCGGTGTTTTTGAGAAATCAATTGGAAATGTGGTAAAAGTGTGTATATGTGTGCACAGGCATACATTGGGGGCAATGGCGGGACAGTATCTCGAGAGCCAGAGCGAGAGGCAGATGTGCGCTCCTATAGTTCCCGCCACTGATGATGGATGCTTCCGGTTCAATGGTTCAATTGCCTCTCAGTTCGACTATCCTGTGCTCCTATGGTTGCTCTCCTCACTACTACCCAAACGCAACTCAACTCTATATCTGTAGTCCAACTCTGACTCTAGTCTTAACTTTAGCACAAATTTAAATAATTTGTTGCTTCCAATGAAATGCTATCCAATATTCAAATTATAGTTTTTTATTACTCGAACAACAATTTCTCAGAACTGCTCAGTTAAGTCATCAACGGAGAGAAAAAGATGAAATAAATTAAAATTTTAAAATACATTATTTTCGGTGAAGCGTAAATACACTACTGTTTCGCCAAAATATATATTCAAATCTGAATCTCATATCTAATTAACAGAAAAGAGAAAATAAGAGAAAAATTGTGTGCAATTTGAGTGCAAACACAAGACTTTGCGAAAACATAAAACAAATAATATTTGGCTGATGTGTGTGTTGTTAGTGTGTATGTGCTCTGAGAACTGAGAGCACATATCGCAGCGCTGGTAGTGTTTGTGCAAATGTAAAAAAGGGAAAAGTGTTGGAAAGCATCCGTTCTTCTGGTAATGTGTGTAATGTGTGCTAACTCTTGGAATTTCTCCAAAAGACTGGTTAAGCCATTGCCAGAGCGAGAGAGGGATTGAGTTGAGAGGAAAGCGAGAGAAGAGTCAAATGACTGACTCGTGATGCGATGCTTGTGTTGAGTTATGCCTCATCTATGCCTGACTCCGCACTAGACTCTGTGCAAGTGATGGTAGTGCCAGTGATATGAGTGCATGTATTACAATATGGATAATAGCAATGGAGTTGTGCTCAAACACCACATCTCTGGGATGGCAGTGCGATGGTTGGGCACATATGAACGCACAGCAGGTTTTGCTCCGAACAGTGCTCTTCGCCGTCGAATTTCAAGATTTCCTCCTTTTCGTAGGAATGCGCCGAATGTGTGCCCTTAAGGTCAAAGGGACTCAAACCGACTTAAGGCTAAACACATTGAAACCAATGTCGGCACTACTTCTCTCAACTAAGTTGTCCTTCTCTTCAGTTTTAGCGCATTTTCAGCCAAAACCCTAAACTTTTAACTCAGAAATACTTTTAATACAACTATTCGTAACAATCTTTTAGCCGAAAAAGCATTTATCGTAATATATAAACATTAATAATAATAATAACCTTTAGAAGCAGTGCATCGGCTCATCATATTCGGAGTCAACACATGTGACCCAAACATCGCGTTTACAACAAATTCATATTTTATGCAATGAATGCGAATATCAGATAGTTTTCAATATTAGCTCTCAAGTGAAGACTCGAAACAGAGAGAGCTCTGAAAAATCTAATTCTAATAAACATATTCTCAAAGATCATTAACCGAATAAAAGTATGCGTTGAGAGAGAGCACAGTCTTCACCAGCACTGCTCAACCCAATGCTGCCGAACATCGTATGGAATACTAAAACAACAAATTCTTTCCTTAAAAATCAATTGAGAAAGAGATTCCTTTTCCACTTAAAACAGATAATTAATAATCACTTCATTTGCTAAATACGTGGCGTTTGACGACAATTCACTGCTTTTCCAGTCTTTAGTGTAAACCACATAAAGTTTGACAAAAAGCTAACATTTAATTATATTGACTAAAACTTTTAATTCTATTACAGTATTTGACTAAAAAGTTAAGCAAAACTTTAAACCCATTTCTTTAGAAATTAAAATAAAGTATTAAAAACGATTCCATATATAGAGAATGAGATTTACATTTGAATTAAAATTAAATAATAATTAAATCAATTTAGAAATAGAAGAGAAAAAGAATAATTAAAATATATTAATATCCGAATTGAAGCGAATAAATGTGCGCTAATAGACAACACATTACCTATTGTTTATACGAAGAGTCAGTACTGTATTCTTAAAGCACTTTTCGCGCCATAAGTTCAATGAAATGACAGAAAAATAAAAGCACCGAAACCAGGCTTTCCCTTCACTTTAGACTACTATTCGATGCGAATAAAGACAACACATCGCGAATGGGCTTAAGAAAGAAGTGGGCGTTAAGTAGTCGACCATCAAATCGACTCAAATTACGCTTTTATTCATTCACTCATTCATTCATTCAATTAAATAATAGTAATAATAATCAAATTTAAATTATTTAAACAATTTCTAAAGCAATGCAAGCAATTCAACAAAAATATAAGACTTAATTCACTAAACGACAAATACTAATCATTAGATTAGGAAAAAATGGATTTATTTGTTTAGAGCGTAATATGAAAATCAAATATTAGACTGAAATAAGACTAAACCAAAAATGTGTTTAAAACTGTCTCTTCTCAACAAAACAGACAATGTTTTAAAAATAGTTCAGTTCTCGAGTTCTGACGCTTTTGAACGATTAGAACAACCAGTCGTATGGAGTGTGCGATTCATACGAACACTTTGAGTGAAACTAAGCCTTCAATTAGCGGTAAATCGGAAAGAATGGAAAAGTGGTCAACTCGGGCACAAACCTGTGAAATATGATTTCGGAACAGCAGTACTTCTCGAGCCGATCGATGGGCCCGAGCGCGTCGTCCGGGTTAGTGAACGCCTCTTCGGTTTGATTGACGTTTGCAGTACTACTAATCGTATTGTTGTTATTAGTGTTGCTGTTAATCAGGTTTTGGGTATTTGTACTCCAATTGGATTCACTGCTTGTGGCCGAACAACGGGACGAGTCTTCGACCGCAATCTCTTCAAACAAATTAGTGGCCGAAGCGGTCGAGTCTGTGCCGACAGGACTGGCAATTGTGGCGACATTAGTGGTCGCAGTCATCGTGTCATTCGACGAATTGCCAAAAACAGTCATTTCTTCACTCATTTAAACTGATATTTCTTTCAAATAACTATAAAATTCAATTAAAACAAAACACAAATTAATAAACTGTTGGAAAAAGTTTGTAAAAGCACTACAAATATGTGTTTTTATATTTGAAAATAACAACAATCCCAGCGCTTGTGTAAGCACTGGTATGGAAACGGTTGGCGCGCATAGGCTTTGAAAAAACATTGGCTCAAGTCGTTTGAATTGAAGCACTTTGTTCTGGTGTGGGTAATGTGCCAGCGCTGGTGGGGCCGGAGTGTCCACTCACAGGCATAGCACACATTAGCCATAAGCCAGAGTCGGCTATAATGACCGCTCAGATAGCAGTAGAGCTGCACTAGAGTTGGGTTGTGTTTGGCTCTACTCTACAGTCCTTCGCATCCAAACCAATGCAGAATTGGGGGAACAGTTAGTATGCCTTCACTTCCACTGAATGCCAACACTCCTACAGCACAGGCAAGTGAAGGGCTGACACTCTGTGCCAGTGCTCTCTTCTCTCTCTCTCTCTCTCGCTCTGCCATTGCTTCAGTCCACTCATCGCATATGAGAGCGACTCTGAGACGAGTCTAATGTACGCCAGAGTCAGCACAGGCACAGAAACGGGAGGCACAGGAGAGAGAGGGAGAGGGAGAGAGCGTTTGGGTTTTGCACTCAAATACTGAAAATAAGAGACTGTTTGCCAAAACAGAGCTCTAAATGAGATAAATAATTGGCATTACTATAGGAAAGGCCTCTTTTCAAGGACTCTAATCATGAGAAGAGTATTGGCTATGAATGCCATCAATTCAACAAAATGGAGACCAAAGACCATAAGAATGTGCGAACCATTCGAACCACTCTTTGCTTTAATTAGACTTCGGATCAGAGCTCTCATCGAATGACAATTATTAAGCCATTGCTTTCAATCCCTACTCGTATTGGCTATTGGACTCACTATTGGCTATAATTACAACAATCGGTTCTACTCTTTGTTGTTGTCTTTGTTTATCAATTCAGCGATTGTTTCAAATGTCGAAAACGTTTAGCAAATATTCAAATATAGTGTTTAGAAAATGGGAGCAAAAGCGGGAAATAGTAGTCAGTATCGGATGAGACGACTCGGAGCTCACGTGCAAACTAGTGGTCAATTCGGGTGATTAGGGAAAGAGTTAGCAATTGTTTGTCAATCGGTAGGCAATTGACGAGTGAATGGCATTGAGACGAAAGGCAATGCAATGAACAGTACTTTTGTGTAGTATTTGATTGAAGGCCAGTAACCCTAACAGAGCTCTACACAGACTGTGCACAACATTTAAGCGAAGCATTTGATCCCACATTGTGTCCAATGATAGCAATGTGTGCTTTCGATACCAACACAAGACTTAGCAATAGATAAACAGTTAAATGACAACAATTCGCATCAATTATACGACTCTAGAGTTCGGCAAAGGTATCGTCAATTGCACGGATTGTGTGATTGTATGGATTGGCGCCACTATAACAGTGCGAATGAGTTGTTGTGTTTGCGAGCACTGGTAGAGCACTGGCAGTACTCACAAGAGCCCCAAAAACTAAACTAAACGTTTGAATCAATGCTTGAAATCTAAGTTTTGACTCACCTTTGGATTAGAGGCACAACAAAACGCACTAAACATTGGCTTTCGATTCAATGGCTAAATGTTTGACACATTTGGTAAACAACACAACAATTGATAAACTCTTTTCTCGCAATCGATTCACACAAATCGTAATCAACTTTTAGTTTAGTTGAGAACCAGAACTGAATAGTTGTCGAAACGAGTGATACAAATGTAGGGAAGATGTGATTCAAACATCAATTCGTATTCGTATTAGTCGTTTGAATAGAGTTAGCGCTTGAGTTCAAATCAAATATTCAATACAATAATAAAACACTAATATTGCGAATATTGCGATATTGCGAATGAATGTGTATTTCAATCGTTTCATTCGTATGAATCGTATGAACGTATCGTTCGCTTCTATACACTATTCACACAATAATTCGATTTTTTTCTTCTTTACTATTTCTACGTATTTTTGGTCCAAACACTGCACAGTATTTCGGCGCCATTTGCTCAATGCCAGCGCCAATCGTACATACATTACGTCCGACACTCAGTCAACAACAAAGTCCGACTCAGTCTAAGTCGACACCGATTTGGCGAAAGAGCGCTCTTTCACTGCCTTTTGTTGACGAATACAACTGACTCTACTGTACACTCACTGCACTCACTGTACACTCACTGCACTCACTGTACACTCACTCGTTGTTTGAATTAGTCGACTCTCCACTCTTCACACACTCCAACCCACCACACCTTCCCTCACGAGCACCACTTCTGACCTCTAGCGGCCCTTTTTGCTCTTACCTCTAATTGATACAGTATTGTAGAGATTGTTGTTTCAAAGGCATAGACTGTACACTATTTGTATTACCTTTTAGGTTTTTTAAATTTTTAATTTTAATTATTTGATTACTTTTTATTTGATTCAAATTAGATTAAAAATATATATTATTTAAAGATTTAAATTCTTATTAATATTTTTACTACTGTTTGATAATAACTTTCTATTAATTTCGTTTATCCAATCAATATATTAGCGAATATATGAAATAATAATTTTAATAAAGCTGTTAATAAGAATTAAGTACAGTGTGAACTGAATATAAAAGTAGCATTGCTAACTTTCTATTTTATTTATTAAAACTTATTTTGCATACATTAAAAAGAAATTAGTATTTAATCATTTAGTAGTTTTAAAGTAAATTGATTTTGATGTGAAACTCACGACTTAATTGATTATAAATTAGTCTTAAATTAAATTCAAAAGTTAATAATAAAGACAGCATTTTATGATAAATTTTCAGATCAATCAAAGTTTAAGACTTTCTCATAAATAATATTTCTTTAGGGCTTTTAAAACATCAATTAAACAAATAATATGAGTCCGAAAATCAAATGAATTTCTTAAACAAAAATATTATTTATTATTGTGTCTGAAAAAGTATTATATAATAAATTAACTATTTATTTAAGCTGGATAAAATATGTTGATATGAAATGATAGTCAATAAACTGATAATTTTTAAGACAAACTTAAAGATAAATTTTTATTTTACAAAAAAAACTTGCCTGAAAATATTCGCCAAAAAATAAAATTTTTAATCGCATTCAAAAAATTATTTTTCATTTACTTTAATTAAATTCAATTGGATTTTAAGCCAATAAATTATTGAAGCTTTTTGTGGTTTGACGTTAAGCGCAATGACCTTTAAAACTAGAAATGAATCTGGGTTTAGTTTGATTTCTAGAGAGGCTAAACATTCTTTCTTTTGCTAAAATCAATACAATTTATTAAATTTAAATTGATACTTTTTTCGGACAAACTCAATTTTAAACTTATATAAGTTATGCCATTAATATAATTTAAATTATTATTATTTTTAAAATAAACCTTGAGTTTTTAAAATATTTACAACTTTGATTACAAAAGCATTCGTTTTAGAATTTGTAAATTTTAAAATCAAGATTTGTGTTCGAAAGCCTACATCAAAAGCTATGTATTAGTCCAACAGTAGTGATAATAAATTGCAATTAAATAAAGTTTAAATTTTAGATAAACAAGTTTTTGGTTTAAAATATTTTATGAATGAATCGAAAACTATATCTTAAAAATCATTTTATCTGTTGAGAAGAATTTGAAAAATTTAGTTATTAAGCAATGTTTTTCACTATAACGGCTATACTTAAATTGGCCAGGTTAGGGAAATGGAGGTAAGGGTAAAGAATAATTTTTAGACAAAAGTCTAAAGAAAATAATAATTTGAATAGTTTTTTTAATGGAGAATGTTATTGAATTTATTTTAATTGTTTAATAATTTGATATAATTTTAAACTTTTAAACAATATTTTAAAAATTTATTTAAATTAAAATTAATTTAAAACAAATATAACAGGAATATCAATAAATTAGTTAAATAAAAATAAAGTAAAACAAATAAAGTGTAAATGCTAGAAAAACGACTTTAGGCTCATCCAAAAGCTTATTTCAATGCGCACATGGTGCCCAGATAACACAAATTATAGTACACTGTTTAGCAGGCATAAGTT
>JAQIYC010000045.1:0-23561 GCA_034699545.1 Porobelba spinosa
TGCCCCTAAATTGGGGCTAAATTTAACTGAATTTAGACTAAATTTAGTTAATTTAACTGTATTTAACCCCAATTTAGTTATAAATTACATCATATTTAAGAAAGAAAAAACCCAAAAATATGTCAATTTTCCGAAAAATCCCCCAAAAATACACTATTTTTCGGAAAAAATTCTAAAAAATTTGCCGGCCGGCCGGCAAAATGTTTAAGGGTGTGGTACCTGACTTTTCGCGTCTGGGGGAGGGGGTATTTTAAGAATTTTTTCTCTGGATGGTATTTTGCCATGACCCCCCCCCTTGCACATCCCTACTCCTGTGTATCCCTAGTCAAGATGTTAGTGATATTTAAGCTTGATTTCAGAATTATTATAAATTTTTGCTTTTATTAATTTTTTCTTTAGTTATATTTATTTCAATGATAATTGATTTTAAATTTGATTTCCAAAGCAATCAAATTTAAATTTAATTAAAAAAAACTATTTTATATCAATGTTTTGCATAATTTTCTATTCTTTTCAAACTTTTTCCGCACAAAAGCTCATGTTTTCGGCTAAAGAATAGATGTTTTTCATTGATATTACAGTAACTGCTATTGAATGGAGAATCGGGTCATCACTCATCACGTCTTTAAGACATTAATAAATTGAATCTTAAGCTAAAATACTTTTGAATAGATTTTAAATCATTTAAACAAAACTTGATTTCAATTTGAAATTTAATATAAACTCAAAATCCAAAAGCAGTGAAAGTATTGCCATCTTTTGGTCCAAACATTCAATTGTTTTCATAACAACCGAAAAGACAACGAATGCTTTGAATTGCGTTTTTGTCAACAATTTAATCGTAAAATCATTTAATTATAATTATATTGAAATCAAAACCGAATCCGTAGTCCATAAGCGATGACAACCGCCGCGCGTCCGACCTTTGATCCGGCGAAGGGGGGGTCGGGTAGGAGTGAAAAGAATTTGGGAGTTCTGTCAAAACAATACTCTTCACGCGATTTGCCGTCACATCTGAAGATCAAATATCGGTATTATTTGACTATTTATTGCAATTTGTTTATTGTCTCTAATGTCTGAACGCGTCTAATGACAGCCAATCAGGTCAGGGAACCACTGATGACCTGAAGAGCAAAGACTTCAAACGAGAACTCGAAGAGAGAGAACGAAACGCTTTGATCGAAAGAGACGGCAAACGAGGCATTGCTTCCACCGCTTCCTCCACTTCTTCGGCCAACAGGTCGTCAAACGCTTCCATTTCGTCGAATAAGAAGCAAAGAGTGGAACCAATAGGAGGATTGACCGCCAATATAGACGCAGACGATGTGATCGAAGACTCGGAACAGAGCGACGACTCGTCCGACTCGGAAGACGACACTCAAGAGCTGTTGGCGGAACTGAATCGCATTAAACGCGAGAGAGCACAGGAGGAGGTCCGCAAAGAGGCCGAACGCAAGTTGACTGAAGAGAAGATCCGAATGGAGAACATCTTAAGCGGCAATCCTTTACTCAATTCCACTAAAACTGAGTTCAAAGTCCGGCGCCGTTGGGACGAAGACGTCGTTTTCAAGAACTGCGCCCGAAGTGAACCGGAAGGCAAGGAAAGGCCGTTTATTAACGACACACTTCGGAGCGAATTTCATAAGAAATTTATGGAAAAGTATATTAAATAATGTTTTATTCGGAAAATAGTTTTCTAACGATTTTCTATATTTAATATTTCATTCAATTCTTTGTCATTAAATTCCGACACTATTTCAGACAATTAGACGAAATATAAAACAATTCTAAACTCTCTTTCAAGTCATTCAATAAAATTTTTATTCTTTAATTCACTTAAAGATGATTTTGTTTTTCATTCCAATCAATACGACTTCAGTCGAGACCAAGAATTCAGTCATTGAAGTAATTGAAGACTAAATGACTTATTCGTCACTATTTTTATGCTAAAGTATAAAATGACTTAATAGTCAATAAATTGTGAAAAAGTGATGAAAAGTAATGCGAATTTAGTTGTTTTAATCGTCTATTTATTGAGTCAATTCAAGATTAAAAATAATTCTTTATATTATTTACAATTTGTTGTTATTTAATATGAATATTAGTTAAAATCCAATTATAATACAAATCATCAATAGCTGCCCCGGATTTAAGTCGTAAGCCTTTATTAAAATTCAATAAAAGCTTTTATTCAATAAATTTTTAACAAATTCTATTCAAAAAACAAATAACAAATCAATGAGAATCTCAAAATAAACTCCAAATAAAAAGTTTTAAATACATTATATATTTTTAATTAAAATTATTTCTAAAATATTAGTAAAAAGAAATTCAAACTTAAAAAATAATTAATGATTTAAATATTTCCGTTAATTGAGAGAATCGTTTGTTTGAAATATATTTCTAATAACTTATATCGAAATCCGAAATAATTAAAGAATTGATTTATTTTCAAACAAACGACGTCTCAATTAAAGAACATTTGATAACAACAACAAAATATAGTAATTCTTTGGCAATAATTCATTTCTTTATTATATTCTAAACTTGTTTTTGAAATTATTTTATCGATAAAAACCATTTTTAGTTAAAATTAATTATTAATTAGTTTAGAAGACTAGCCATTAATACATTTTCAGTCAATTATGTATTAGCGATGAGTAAGACATTAGAGTTGTTGCACATAATTGCCGGGAAATGTACCGAAATTTCCCGAAATAGTGGATCGCCCGACAAACCAGCCGTCGTCGCAATGCATAGTCACAGTCAAGAGGTCTCCCGGTTCTAGACATAACTCATCCACTTGTCTGGGTTTGTAGGGATACAACACTTTATACAGTTTTGGCTTAACATTAGTTCTGATCGAATAGTTCGAATCACTTCTCTTGTTAGGTATGGAAGCGTTTACATAAAGCGGTGATTCAGGCCTTTGAGGGGTTGTTGACGACTGCTGTGGCGGTGACAGCGACTGAACCGGAGATAGAATTTGATTATTAGGTCGAAGTGCTATCAAATCAATCGACAATTTAAGCATTAATTAAAGCGCTGTTAGGATTGGTTCCAGAATTACAAATAATTTAATTACAATTAGTTTTGTTTTATTGCAAATAAAACTAATTATAAACTAATTCACGAAAAAACAATAAATGTTAAAATTTTAATATCTATTTGAGACTAAAATAGCATTAATTGGCATAATTCGGCAAAACTGTATTCAACATCTGTTTCGAATTTATTTAACTTTTTAAACAAAAATTAGAAGTTTTACTGTTTTTCGTGCATTAATAGTCATTAATATAGTAGTGAACAGTTAGAGTCACTCCTGTAGTTGTGTTCAAGTCTTACCCAAAGGCTGTTTGATTGCCTCGACATAAGTGACTGGAAAAATGCCAACTTCTTGCTTGGCGTTCACTCCTTCATACCAGTTCTCGTCTACTCTCCTCAATAATGTCAACTTTTCTCCCTTTAAATCATTAAAAGATTATTTTTACGTTTTCTTCAATATATTGAACACAAAGTTTTGCATCAAATCTGACTCAAAGAGGACTGACTTTTTTGAACGATATTTCGACTGGAGTTTTGGCAAAGAAGTCAAACTTGGCTTTGGCTATGCCTTCCTGTTCTAAATCGAGATAAGTTCGCGGCACCAGACCCTAACACAGGTTACATCACTTTTAGTTACATATTATTATCAAACTATAAATCATCGAAAGCATACAATTAGACCACTGTATGTGTCCTCTACTTCGACCCAATTATGATTGACGGGTCGGTTGATTACGACCAGATCTCCTTTCTTTACTGATAGCTCCCGATTGGCCAGCGCTAGAAAGTCATACAGCACTCGACCCAGTTTTCGCTGATGAGCGTTGTTTTCTACAGAGAGCACCCGATTATCAATTACAACTAACGGCCCAAAATTGCATCGAATCTAACCTTTCTCTGCATATGCCCTGTCGTATCGGTCCAACTGCACGGGAGAGTGAATTGTAGGCAAGTAGTGGTGCCGTTGCATACTATATGTGTTCTCTTCTTTAGCCCCAGTCTTGTTGTACTCGTTCTCATAATAACGACTTATCTGAATGAAGGCAAAGGAATGGATGGGAAGAAAGAAAAGAGTTAAGGATTTGAACACTCAATCAATTGTGTATTAATATAGAGGCCATACTGTGTCTCTTTGCTGTCGATTGAGTTCTTCGTCATTCATTTGATCTATTTTTAACTGATTTACAGGAGTTTTGAAGTGAATGTTCACGTGTTGTTCGTCGTATTTATGCGGAGACACTGTTTTGCATTAATTTATTTAAATTCAAAATTTAAACATTCGAAGAGATATCAAAGGGCTGTCGAATCGATCAATCAATCAATTAATACCTTTTGATGGCATTTCGACAGTGAAATCGATTGGCTCGACCTCTAGTTCCTGTCTGTCTGACTGATACAAAGGCTCTTTTGGGTCACTGAACGGTAAAACTAAAACCTCTTCACTAGTGTTGTCGGCTATTGGTTCGAATGACTCTACAATTTGTTCATTTGACTCAAACTTTGTGTGTTTGGTGTCTATAATGTCTTGTTTTCGTTGTAGTGTATCGTAAATAAAATTGAAATCTTGAGTAATCTGTTTCTGCCAATCATCGATTGACTGGTCGGACAGTGGAGGCGGCCGTCGAGGAACGGGTGGACTTAGTATACTATCCGAATAATTTGATCCGGACTTTGACAAGTAGTTTGAGGCCTCAGTCTCAGGGGTTAGAGGTTTTGCAGTGACTGATGGGTGGAATCGAAGATTGAAAAAGATTTTGTGAAGATTTGAGTAGAAATAAAACAATTTATTCTAATCTATATTTCATTGATTCACTGCAAACAGTATTAAATTCGGAAAAACAAACTGAAAATCTGCGAAAATATTTCTAAAAAGTCAAATCATATTAGAAAATCGGAAAAAGCCAACAAAATCAGAATTAAATATATCCTAAAATTAAAATTTGCAATGAGTTCACCAAAAAATTAGATTAAATTAAACTTTTAATTCTAATAAAAGCATTTCGTTTGACATTAAAAAATTCTAATCTAATTAACAGTTTTTGATAAAACTTGAAAAATGTTGTATTTTTGGGTAAAACTACTCATTCAAAGAGTTGATTAAGTATTGGGATGTCGTTTGACTAATGCATTTGACATAAATCAAGTAAACGATTAAAATGTTTCGATAAAAAATTAATAATTAATGAATTATTCAATACTAGTTTAACAAGTATTCGATAAAATGTTTCGGAATAGATCTCTCATTAAATATCAATTAATTTGATCAACAATTTTATGAGAAATTAAAGTTTTACTCAAAATTAAAAAAATTATGTTTTAAAAACATCATAAGTTTTATTGGGAAACAGAAAATAAAAAACAATTTAAGTTTTATTAACCTCTCTATCGAATGAACTTTCCTGGAACTGGATTTAGGTTTGCGTTTAAAAATATATGAATTACTGTTACAAAAATGTGGGTTCAGTTGTGTATCAAAAAAGTCTAAATTTACGCAAAGACGACGAATAGAAATTAAAAGATAAAATGTAATAAAATTCGAAAAATTCAGTAATAAATACGAAATAGTTGATACGAAACTGAATAATAAATTACTATTAAATGGTTTGTGAGAAAGACTAACCGTTCCCTATATTTAGAGCAATGTCTTCAATCATAAACTTATATAAATCAAATCATAGAATACATTAAATACATTAACAAAAAGTAATTCTCTCTTCGAATCTAAGGCTAAGAAAAGATATATTGAATAATACTATTTAAAAATATTTTTATTTCTTTCATTGCAAAAATATAAAAATAATTTCCAAAAGCAATAAAATTTCAATTCAGTGCAACTAAAGTGTAGTTCGAGTCACTTAAAACTTAATCTGTAATTATATTAAATGAATTATTCATAAAATAAAAAAATTTGTGTTAAATAACGTTTTAAAATAACACTTCAAATGATTAGAAATTAATAGTAGTTTTAATTTCAATCTACATGAAATCTAATTTAATCCAAAGCTTTCAAAACAAAAATTAGTTTAAAAACAAAATCTTTATTAAACCTTTAATTAAGATAAGTTTAGGCATACGTTATATGTTTTAAATATTATTAATATCGAGAAAATTAATCATTTGATGTTAACTGAAATAATGTCTAACTTTAAAGTTAATTAATTATTTAAAGATCAGTCGATTACAATTATTTATACTTTTATGGGGTTTTAGACATTTAAACAAATAAATAAATAAATGACAAAATGTGTGAATATTATTCAACTTTAGAGAAAAGTGCTTCAAATTGTTGTGAGATTTCCTTCACTGACTGCCTCTTAAAATAGATAAAATTTCGACTCGTTTTGAGCGCTAAATCATTTTGATTGAATCGATTGGTTTGTAAACTACGAGTATTTCGGAATGTTTTTGATGTGACGGCACTTCTGGACGAACACAAGTACTTTATATACTCGTCATAACCTTTCAGACCTACAAATTAAACGCAAATTTGAGATTTACTGCTAAACCCAAGAATATCCTATTCTGCACGTTTAGAGGCATGTCTTGAGCCGACACGACCTAATCATAATTCCTTCACTACTGACTAACTGTCTTTGTGCTACCGAATACCTCCCAATCTATGGATTTGTGTTCACTTTTTTCTATTATAAAAGTTATTTATGAATCGATTGACAAATGGATTTGTGCGGCAAATGATTGGCAAAAGAGAGTTAACTTAGCAGTGATTTATTCATGCGATCGATCAACACAACAACCCTTTGATATGTTAGCACTTATGGCATAATGTCGTGCACTTAAGCAGTTCCAAGTCATGCATATTCGCCATTCGTTTTATATGTGGTTCAAACCAAACAAAAACCAAATTATTTAACATTGACTTACGTTTGTGAGAGCGAGGCTGTGGAGCCGGCCTTTGAAGCCCTGACAGCGGAATATCATCTCCTCTTTGCACTGATAGGTAAACATCTCGAGAAGCCGGTGACAGACCTTTAATAGAAATTATTTATTAAATCAAATTCTGTTGAGTTCTACCAAAACAAAAATTTTATTTATTTAAACCTTTTTTCGAGTCTTTCTTCTTAATAATATACGAAGAGTCGGATTCATAGCCACTGCCTGTCGTTAATGTATTAAAAACACAATTCGGGTGATGATAGGGCAGGGGATGACTACTTCCCATTCCGTCATTCAAATCAATGTCGTCTCTACTCTCCTATATATTTACACAAATCAATAAATGATTAAATTGTGTGAAAAGCAGACAATAGTGAAGTGAGTATTGTTTCACCTGAACTGTATGAGCGCGCGATAGCATCGGACTAATTGTGTTAGACTCGCTTATAGGCATCGGTTCCTGTTTAGCGAACAAATTGTTAAACTTTGCGTTAAAATCTAATTACCGCTAATTAATAGATTGTATGCAAAATGAACTCAAAACGAAAATCAAAGTAAAACATATGGAAAATGAGCCAAAATTCAAAAACGCATTAAAGGCATTGAAAAGCAAACCAATGCTGTCTTACCTGAAACGAAGTGGAGAAGACTTCAGCAAATATTGAATCGATATAATTGAATATATCGTTATAAAACTTTATTAGAGTCAAGCGTTAGGATGAAAAAGACGTTCATTTGGTTTAGTGTTTAGTTTAGGAATTGTTATAAATATAAGTAAATTAAAGCAAATATTTGACAGAATTCGAGTTGCAATGAGTAAAGAGAAAACCCACAAAATTGCAGACATACTCACCATTTGCTTTTCCCGTTCTGATATACTTGAGTGACCCGGCTCATAGTCAGCTATGGTTTTAGGCACATAGATGTGTCGCCGTTTACTTTCCTCCTCATTCAGACCCGGACTAAGTCGATAGTCTACGGATTGGCACAAAATATGGATAAAAAGTAAAGTTAAGGCATCGAGAAGTGAAGTGAAGTGAATACCTCTGCCCTTGTATTTAGTCGGTTTGACTTTGACTTTGAAGGCGTCGTCGTCCTGAGCGTAAGGTCTGTCGAATTTATGCATTTTGCGGACCCAAGCCCTGTACCAATCGGACGCGTATTCGTCTTTTACGCCCTTAAGTCAATCAAAACTACTGTTAAGACCTTAATAGTGACGCAAAGTATTTCCACAAATAGTGTTTGCAATCGATTAGAAAACGTACGGATTTGAGCGCAAGAGGTATTCCACTTTCAGTAACAGGTCCGATACCCTCCGACTTAGGCGGGGCTGGAATTACTTTTCGAGTTGTTGTTACAGTTGTTTCAGTTGGAAGAGTAAAATATTTGGTGTCTTCGGTGTCGTAAATGTATTTAGCACTAGAGGGGGGCGGGAGGTCTGTAATGATTTGCCGGTGTATGTGTCGCTCTGTCGAAGCACTCAATTGGTGTGGTTTGTGATGATGTGAATGAGATGACTGTCGAGTGTCTTGTTGTTGCAGCTGTTGCTCGTCTTCAATCAAGTACTGGGTCTTAGTGGCCGTCGCGATATTGCGGGGAAGCGTCCAATACTTGTGCGTTGGCGTCACCGTCTGGTGCGGGTCGTATATGTCGGTAATGTTCTCTAATTGATGATCACTTACTTCGGGTGTCATGTCACTAGTGGTTGGGGACAGGGATGTCATCAAATGACTGTCTGTCACCGCTTCGCCCGATCTATGAGTTCTCACATTCGATGAAGACGTCGACAGTTTTAAAGGACGGAAACTATCCGGCATTGCGTTCGGCTCTGGGGTTGACGACTGATGGACTGTTGCGGGGATTGTGGTCTCAGTCGAAGAAGAACTGTTTGTTGTCGTACTTCCAGGACTCCAAACTAGGCATTCAAACGCATAGTTCTTAGTTTCGGTTCAATTTCAACATTTATTTCGATTTTTGAGCTTTTATTGAAATTTAAATATTTGCAAATCGACAAACATTTAATGCAATCATTTGTTTCAGTTATGAGACTTACGATTAACAGTTTGAGACTAAAAGTTAAATTCAATTTCGAGTAAATATAATGAAATTGTATTAATAAAACGAATTGCAGACAAGACCCGCACAAACACTCGATTCACATTCAAATAATATTTTTAATTAACTTAAAACCAAAAACTTCTTTAAGATGTTAACGAATCAGCGCTTTTGTTTCGAACGTATATTTATAGCATTAGGAAAAGTAGAAAATCTGTGCTTAAGTCTCAAAGCATCAAATTTTATTACTTTTTTACTAAAATATTTCTACAAAATCCCAAGCAATTTCTAAATATATAAAATTGTATTTTATTGATATTATTGCATAAATGTAAAAAATAGCGACAAATAACTAAACAATAAAAATAGAAAAGATGTCACTATCATATATAAACAATCGCTTTAAGAAACTAATTGTCAATTCAGACGCTTTGCTCACAATTTGTCCGACATTTGACTTAAATCAATAGAAAACCAATTGTAGAAATCAATACTAAATTTGAAATTCCGTTCGCAAATGCAATATTTAATTTTGTGCAAACAAAACATTATTTCTATTAATTTAAAATAAATTATAAAAATAAACTAGCTTAAAACTAAACAAACGCTGAAATCGCTTTGAAATTTATTTAAATGTAAACGCAATGAACAAACAAAACAATTTCAATATTAGTTTATTTGCAGCGAAATTATTGAACAAAAATATGAAACAACAGTTTCAATTGCTTTGTAATCAATGAATATTTTGTATTCAGAAAAATATTGTAAAGTCAGAGCAAGTGATAAATGTTTGAAATAAATAAAAAACAACCGCAAAGACAAACATTGAGAAAACCTGATATTCATACGTACAGTACATTCGCATCAATGGATTTGCATACATTGAATGGATGCTGAAAATTGTCCCAATTTTATCAACAAAATATATGACTCAATATTTTTTAGATCAGAGTATTTTTCGAGAGAACTAAAATAGATTTTTTGTACTTTATATGAAAAATTCAAAACTACACAAATTAATGGTCTCATTCATTAATTTGAAAAAATATCATTACTTTAATGAACAATATCTTATCAGCGCTTTAATCGCAGTTCATATTCTCATGCGTTTCATTAAATACAAACTTTTCACTAAAGAAAGAGTTTTTCATTAATAATAAATAAATTTTGTCGTAATTCGATTCCCATTCAATAGTTTCAAAACAGTTCTAATAAATTCAATACTCTTTTCAAATACTGGTTTAAATAATGAGTCAACTATTGCAAAGAAATTCAAAACTTTTCTGCATTAATGTTTTGAATTTAATTTTAAAATTTACTAATAATTGCATAGTTTGCTAAAAATATTAATAAATATTGAGTTTTGTTGCAGTGGATGTAGAGATTGAATGTCTGAAAAATTTGGAAATGAGCTAAATATTAAAGAATATCATTTAATACAATTATTATAATTGCGATGTGTTTGCCCTCAAGTTATATGTATTTATATAATTAGACTCTAATTCATTGAATTTATCAATAATCAGATTAAATTTGATTCGTTTATCCGATAATATTTCGTACGCATCGATACATAAATTAAACTTTTAGAGCAAAACATTATAAATGAATTAAAACTGCGATCAATATATGCAATATATATAATGTTGGCTTCAATTTATATTTTGCACTCTTTAGATGCGCTCATATTTCTCGCCTTTAATTGATTTGCTGGCAATCAAATCGCATTTACAAGTCTTCGAGCGATTAATTTGAAAACTCTATCGCTTATGAAAAGAGACAAACTCTGAAAGTGACTCAAATAGATGTGTTTGGGCTCCAGGAGTCGGAGAGACAGGAGAGGAAAGTTGTTTCCATTTATTTCACCAAAAAAATTCATTCTACAAAACGACCGATGAATTGCATTAATGACAACTCAACTCAATTAAGGACAGCATATACTCTCTACAGTAGTTTGTGCTCTCGAACTAATTTACTCAATGTTTGCTTTTATAAACTGTGGTCTCTTTCAAGTAATTAATTATTTAATTAATTATAATTTCGACAATTTTGTTAAATTCAATTAATTTAAAAATAACTCTGAATAAATGCAAAAAATAAAAAATCAAAAACAAGCAATAAATTCAAGCAATGTTAGTATTAAAACAGGGTTGGACAGGGGGTCGAACCTCTCCTGAAAATTTTGAATCTAACCCGCCTCTTATTTCGTACGAATATAGTACCCTCTAGAAATTTTTTGTTAAAATTTAAAATTTAAAATTTTTGTGAAATTTTTTTTAACTTAATTAAATTAACACTAAATCGGGTTTCAATCCGGTTAAATCGGTTTTAATTACGGATTTCGTAAACAAAATGGCGTCGTTTTTGGCGGGAATTTAGCCTTTTAAGCAACATTTTTGAGCTAACCCCACCCTCAACCCCCTGACTGAGCTTGGCCAACCCTGTATTAAAATATAACTTCAATTTAAGTTTTAAGATAAAAAATCACATAATCTAAGCAGGGACTAAATATCTTAAAATTTAGATTAAAAAGAAATATTTCACTAAGATATTCATCTAAATTTACCACTACTTACTTATAGCTTAAAAAAATATTTACATTAATTACAGATTATAATTATCATATAATAATAATAATAATAATAATAATAATAATATTTGAGAAGACGTTAATCGATTAGCGCTTGCAATACAATGATGTAAATACAAAACAAATAAACATTTGTGTCGGGAATAAAATTTCAATCGAGTGTCACAACAAGAAAACGTCCAAATTCTTACCCAAAAATAATCTTTTCGAGAGTATTACACAATTTAAAATCTAAATGTAACGCAAATGTAAATAAAGTTGAGCGAGAGCTCACTTTTCACATTTAATTCTCATTCGCATGTCATTGCTGGCACTCAAGAAATTTTGTGATTAAATTAATATAAAAAATTAAAAGCCGGCATTAGTTAAACTTACTTTAATTACTAAATATTAAATAAATTGAAAAACCAAATTAAAACCTAAATAATGCGAAAATAAGTGCAATTTCGGATGACTACAAATAACTAAAAAATTATATCAAAATATTGGACTTAATGACTGGCGCTTCCAAATTGAGACTATTTTTAGCCCTAGTTTTGTAGTCCTGTTCGTTGTTTTCATACAACATTTAAGTTGTGGTTGAAAGCCGACAAAACATTTAAATCCTATTACTGTTCTCTAAAATATAAATTTTGTGCAATTCCTGGAAACCTCACGAAATGAGAAATCGAAAATTTCAGGCACTTTGGAAGAAACGGCATTAGTTTTGAGTTTTAAATCTAGCATTTCCTTTAACAAACTGTGTCTAGCAAGTTTACATTTTAATAAATGACTCGAAGCATAAAATTGATTACTTTGTATTCTAATCGTCATTAATATAATTATATATAAATAATAAACGAATTGGGAATCAAATCCGAGATTTTTTTCTGTCTGAAAGTCATTTGTTTTTTAAACCGAATGATTGAAATGAAAACCTTAACACAAAAAGTGGATTCAAAACATGGGTTCAAATGATTTGAACATCAGTCCAGAGTTCATAAAAATGTTTGTTAAGCAGTGAATAAAAGCATAAATCAAATCAAATAATGTGAAAACGCTTTATGTTTTTCATGTGTTGTGTAGTCTCGAATTGAAGAGCTGTTTAAATCCGAAATCTTTTTGGCGAACATTTGTTTTTGCAGAGAATGGGCGCACAATGTGAGGGACAGTTAGTTATATTCATGCAAAATCATTAGATGGAAAATAGGTTTTTAAATTTGATTTAAAGTGATCCGGGAGAGGGAGAGCGGCGCCTAATCCATATATACAGAGTATATTACGGAAGAGATTTTTGGGTCTTTTATATTAATAAGAAAACTTAGAAACTATTTCCGAAAATAATACAATTCTATGTTTGACGAAAAGTGATGTATATTTAAATGACTAATAGGAAGAGATCTGTTTTTGTACTAATTATAACGAATGAATGGCACACATGTATGTCGTGGAGAATATGAGTGGTTGTGTGAGCGTTGGTGACGAGTCTGTACGGTATGAACCGATTGAGCCTTTGGTTCACTTTCCAACTGTTCTGACACTAATATAAGGTGTGGGCGGAGATGCACATCGGGTTATGGAATACTTTGACTCAACCGGCTTTTAATCGCTGCTCGAATTTACAGATAAATATGTTTTTGTTTTTCAAACTTATTTACGAAAAGTTTGTGTTTTCTATGATTTACAATGAATTTATTTCTGTACTTCTGTTCCAAATCTTTTAAATATGAAACAAATAGACGAAAATAAGCGATAAATTATGTGAAAATAAAATTAGAGAACAAATGATAAATATATACAATAAATACGAAAGACATACAACAAAAAGAATAAAAAGAGAAAAATATTGATTGTTTTGACTCGTTTGTAGACATAGTATAAAAAAGCTGTAAAATCGTATAAACAATATAAAAGTTAAAATGAAAAACAGAGCAAAAGAGCAAAACAAAGCATGAATTCCAAGTTTTATTACATAAGAAGAGATCGAGAATATAAGGATTCCCTAAAATAATCTGAAGATAAGTAAACGACAAGAGTTGGCAAAACTAAAACTTATATCATTTGCAAAGACTCAGCGAAGTAGTCACCGGTAGTGGAGTATTGAGAGCGACTACAGAGGACTACAGAGTGACTACATTCGCATCAAATCAAAACAGATCTTCTTTTCTAAGGCCAGTCAAGCGTTCGAAATAAAAAAGCGTTGCATTAGATATGGCTTCAGTCGGAATAGTTTTCATTACTCTAAGTATTCATTCGATTCAATACTTTTTTGGCTAATTTTTGCCCAAAAACTCATTTTACGCTAAATAGTGATCAAAAGAGACTATTCATACCATTCTTGGGTGCTTTGGCTTTGTATGTGGGGCCGGCTATTGTAGGCATTTCGCTATCATCTGAATCGGGAGATAACGCCAATGGAAGGATATCTGAGGTCTTGTCGCTCTGTTGGTCGATGTGATCCGAGGGACCGGCTATAGACTCAAGCTCTTCGCCGAAGTCAATATCTGGCGGCGGAATCAGTATATCATTGCCGTCGAAGTCTTCAGATGGAGAAAGAATTTCTTCCTCACTGTGCTGTTGATGGAGAGCTACACAAACGAGGCATAGGTTTTCAGTATTGAAACAGTTGTCGAATTAGATTTACGATAAACTAAACTATTTTTTTGTTTAAATTAGTAAAAACGGAAATATTTGTCAATAATAAAAACGATGCGTTTGAAAGTCGATTACAACTATTTTAGTCAATAATCATTAGTTGTATTTATTTTTATTACTTAAACAATAAGTATTGAATCGATAAAAGAGTCGAAAAGCGCACACATTCGGCACATTCGGCACAACCGGAGAGTAGGCATCGATTGAGTGAACGTATGAATGAATGAATCAAAGCGGAGCACAAATGCAAATAGATTTTGACTTCTGGTGCGAAGCTGTGGAGGAGAGCATCGGTTGATAAGAAGATGTGGAGCTGAGGCACACAACTGAATAACACGCGTGTCTTAAACAGCCAGTGCTTACTATTTATGGAAATTACTAAAATAGTTAGCATTAGAGCCAACAAAACAACACTCACTTCAGGAAAATACAATTATCTAAACCAATAGCTCTTTCAATGAATTTCAAACTTTATTTCGAATTAATTATTGTCGAGAAAGAGATAAATAAACAAATCCGAGTCCAACACAAGCATCGATTGATTAGAATTGAGGAAAAGTCGGAACAAAAATAGATTTTTGACAATTGAGATGAAGTGTTTGGAAATGAATGAATGGATTGCAAACCCGAGTGAAAGAGGAAAAAGAGACAAATATTCACTATTTCTATGCGTTTTGAGTCTATTTGCGCGCATTCTATACAAAACCGCTAAATATAATTAAATTGAATGAAAACTCAATTCAATTTAGGTTTTATATAACATAATCATTGATTTTAATTACCAGTGCTATCATCAGAAGCAAATGCATAGCAGTTGCGAGGATTGGGAGCATTAATCAAATCCTCATCCTCTTCAGCGATGGTCTCGAGTAGGCCAGTCATAGGCGGCAACACATTATTAGACATACAATCAAAGTCGTGGACATAATATATGCTTTGGCTCTCACTCTCGTCGATCATCTCGTCATCAGAGTTCGCATCAACCGATTCATTGCACTTATAGTCGTAGTCCTCGTCGTCACTGTTCTCCTCATCACTAATATATATAAATTCAGCGAATTTTTCGACGTTTTCGTCACTTTGTTTCAGAAATTCATTAAAAACTTTGAGTTTATGGCGCGAATTGCGCTCAACTTCTTTCAAAGGCATTTAATACTCTATTTCTTCTTTCAATCTATAGATATGATACGTCGGAACTTCGGAACTGTTTCGGAACTTATTTTAAGAAATTTTCGTTTCAATAAATTTAGTTTAGATATCAGTTTATACAGTAATCGATATGTCTGTCAAATATAATACAATATTTCGATCAAAACAAACAAAAAACACAACATTTTTACATTTTGCTCATTTCGAGTGATCCGATAGCATATTGAGACTGGAATTCATGGCCAAACACACACTGACAACAACGCCCCGAGCCTTAGCATCAGCTCTACACAAATGAGCATTTCTCCGCTCTTCGACTCTTACCCCTCAGCCCTCAGCAGAGCTCATATTCATAAACTAACTTAACTTTGAAAATGTTGCGCCAATTAAAGCACTAAAACTATGTTTCGAATCGAACTTCGCTTCTCCTATAGCCAGAGCTCTAGAGCTCTCATAAGCGAATGTCAGCAGAAATGCAGTCAATGTATTAAATATGATATTAGATTATCTGATATGTTGTTATCATTAACTAAAAACAGGAAAACTATCAAAACGTTGATAACAATGAAAAGATTGAGAACCGACTAATGGAATAGAGGACACAAATCAATGGGCGTAACAGCGAATATATTTTTTGCTCTTTTCCCAAATCAGTGCTTCAATGAGACGAATGAATGGCTTTTCAAAACAAAACAATAACAGACTATCGACTATGAAATATGAAAAACAAAAACTCAAATGGCATACTCAACATACCCTCGTCATCTTCATCCTCCACGTGATAGTAGATATGTCGGGCCAACTCTGAGTCGCTGTGCCTTCACATACAAATACAAAGTTTGTAATTAAGAGTTGTCTGAATGCAAAACAACAAAACAAATAATGTTTGTCTCAATTGTCATCGAATATCATTCGCAACAATTGTTTCGATTGTTTCGATTAGAGTTACAGAGTTTAGCAATAAAGTGAAGATTGAGAGCAAATACCTGCGAACAGTCAAATGCAATGATTTGTTTAGCGTGTGTTTGATTAACTGGTAAGTAAAGTCAAGTTTTGTCAACTGATCCGATTCATTGATCTCTGCAATTATACAATTCATTCTATTAGTACGGCATTAGACGTTAGTTTAATCAAATACATAAGACATAAGACATTCGCGATATTCAAAACTTTCTTTGAAAGCATTAAAGAAGAGCTTAAATCACAAAATGTTTAGTTTAAAAAAATTGCGAAAGCGTTGACTCAAATGTTTGTTTTCTCAGGTATTTTATTTGATTAACCAAATGCAAGCCCACCCTTAGAGTCCTGTTCCTCAGTCTGCCGGTGCAGAGTCAGCGGATGTTTGTCGACTTCGAAATTGTTAACTAAATTCCAAACATTAGTAAAGGAGTGAAAAATAAAAGTTTAAATTTTAATAAATAGAATATCAAATGCGTTGATAGCGAATCAAAACAAAAATAGTGTAAAAGTGTAACAAAATTAACAATTCAATAAATACCGGCTATGATCTCATCGTGTACTCTGAGTCCACTCCTACTCGCTTTACTGCCACAGTTTATCTGCAATTAAACCAAATATATCGAGAATTTAAAACAAAATTTTGGTTTTCTTTTTAGGAAAGCGAGTGAATGTGTGTCTGAGAGCGTGTGCTCTATAACTCCTAATTATTAGCTATGAATCGCATAAAAAGCCATTTGTTTGCACTTCTATTCTACAGTATTTTATTGTGAGTTAAACTAATTGAACGTAACGTACAATAAGAATACAATAGAACTACAATAGGATAGACAAGAATGGCATTAGAATAGCACAGAATAGCATAGATTGGCATAGAATGGCAGCACTTTTATAATGAATAGTTTTGAACAACACATACGGTTCGCCTCTTTTTGTTTTTTCCCAACAATTTCCTGATTAATAGCATTATTATTATTCATTGAGTTTTGATATTTAAGCCGAACTTTTTTTTAAATACAAAATATTAAAAGTGAAGTAGTTTTGTATAAAAAAGGGTTTCGGAAAGCCATTAAAAACAAGAACAGAAACTGCAATAAAATCCGAATTAAGATTTTAGCCAGGAATTGGTGAATTGGTGAGGACACACATCACTTGCAATTTTTGTACGCTTTTAACGATTGATTTCGAGCACTAAAATAAAAATAACAGTCTTTTCGCTATTAAATGCCAGCAAAACGTTTTCATTCGGAAGAATAGCTGATTAACAGTCTGTTTAACTCATATAAGTCGGTTTGGGTGGTTAGGGTGGAGCGCAACCATATCTAAGTGCAACTATTATCGAATTACATAACTGGAAGGGCAGACAAACTTATTAACGAAATAAGAGCTTAAAAACTCATCTTTGATTAAATGAATTATAAACAATGAAAATTGATATTATTTTCTTAACAATCTTTTCCGCAAGTGTTTGCAGTTTCGATAAAACATCAATTTTTATGCCTTTATTCAAGTTTTGCAATTCATATGAATTTTTGATTTAAAACATCTGATATGGACATCAATAAGGGCTCAAAACTTTAAAACAGTCCATAAACACCAAACATGTGTTAAATTAACATTAAATTAACACAAATTTCATTCACCGCTTGTGATAAATAACAAATGATTTTATTTTAAAATATAATATATTCTGTGAAACAAATTCAGGCATTAAATCAAACATTAAAAACGAGAATATATTTAAAATAATAATAATAATACTTTTAGTGAATAATAAATATTTTAATTATGCAAAAAAATCAACAAAAAACAAATTATATTAAAAATGTTAAAATTTTACAGGAAATACATGTTCGGATGGAACAGGGCTTGAATTGAAGGCAAGTCAGCGGTTGAATGCGTGCTATCATTGCATTAAATTTAAATTAAAGACAATAGAAAGTGGATAAAATTTGCAGACACGACAGACCCGGAGCATATGAAGGACATCCAATTGCAAATATTCAACAATACGTTTATATTCTATTTACTTTAAAAAACAACTTTATATATAACTCATTGATTAATAGAATAAATTGAATTCAATTGAATGAATGACTGAATGAATGAATTGCTTCAAAACAACTAATAAAGAGCTGACAGAGAAAATAGAAACGCTTTTCCCAAATACACACAAATATATGGAATAATAATATAGTAATAGAAAAAATGTTTCACAAAAATGTAGTGAAAAAAAGTAAAATAGAAAAATGACAATAAAAAGAAATAACAATAGAAGAGATGAAATAAATTTCAAATTTAGATGGAATTTGTTCTCTAAAAAAATGGCTTTGAATTTATAATAGAATAAAAAAGATTCTGAATTTGATTACATATTTTAAACACTTTTTTCAATTTAGTCCTGCATTAGAGTTGCAGTTATTTGCAGTTTACTTGAGATTCTTATTTTTGTTTTAATATTAAACACAATCAGAAAATATATATTTATAACTACTATCGGCTGCCATAGGCAATAGATTTAGCGTTTGGACAAAGTCTACCCAAACCTTAATTTATTATCTCTACGACTATTACTCCAATCGCCTAATTGTTAGAAATTTCTGTATTATTTTCGACTAAATATCATTGAATTGTGGAAAAGAAGTGAAGAGAAAAATATTTGCCATTAAGTGATAAATTATATGTAGAAAAACAACTTAGAGTAGAGTTAAACTAGTTTTATAGGTCTATGATATATGAATGGATGAGTCAATGAATATAAATAAAATTCCAGTTTTATTGAAAGAATTAACATTAAATGCATTAAATCTTATGTCAGAGAAATAGTAAGAAAAAGAGCATTGACTACAAACATCGTTACCGACTCCTGGCTCACAATCCTCTGCTCCAGACATTGCATTCAAACCAACATTTATTGATATTGTTTAACAACTTTCATGTCTATAATAATCAAATAATAAACTCTAACTTAATTTAAACCAAAAATATATAAAACAAAGAATATAAGAAAATTAGTTAAACATTCATTCGAATCGAAATTATAATAAATTCAATTATAATTCGTATGTGTATTACACCAACAAAATAGTGATTTATATATATTTTATCAATTTATCAATTGAACATAAAAGAGCAAAAAATCTGATCGACACACATACCGAATAGCCGGCACTGGCTCTGGCTCTGGCTCTCTATGTGTGATATGAGGAGCTGAGAGAATACGAGTTAACTCACAAATAAACTGCATATCAGTTGCTATTCTTGTGATACAATTTTTATTGTTATAAACTATTGGACGGAAAAAATGAAATGCAATAAAAGAATGAATGACTGAATAGATTTGTTTTTTATGATTCAGTCCTTAATTCGATGCAAATTCTAATTCGAGTTATACTGTAGTTATCAGTTATGAAATGAACAATTGATTCGCACAAACAATACATTATACACAAGAATATAATGATTTGCATTTCATCTATTAATCATTTCTTCAATTTATTTTAATTTCTTTTTCTCTCAACTCATTAATCATTCAATTATTTATTAAAATTTCAAATCAACTGAAAAACTATTAATTGATTCAAACATAAAATGATAAAAAACTATTAATTATTACTTGTAATCGATTTGAATATTGAGAACAAATGTAAATTTGAATGAAATCGAGATAATTGATGGATAGAACTCATTCACTGCAAATGAGTTAATCGATAAAAATAAAACTGTTATTCAATCAAAATACAGATTAAATTGATTTTTAAAATCTCTTCCGAAAGAATGAGCCGTAATATGAAATACCTTGGATTTAATTACTATATTTTCAAATTAATAATAGTCTCATTAGAATTCCTATTTGAAGGCAATGTTTAAAGAAATAAAGAAATAGCAGTTTTCCCAATATATTAGTGCTTTTAGTTAATGAAAAAACAAATTTGTTTTAAATTAATTACTCAAACAAAAAATGATTGACATTTGGCTTAATTAAGATTCGCTAAACATTATTAAAGGCATTCATATATTCAGCTATTATTTGGAAAAATAGTGAAAATTTGTGATAAAAAGCGAATATAAGTTATCAATAAATAAATCTAATATAATAATAGATAACGACTTGCACACACTCGAGGAAATTGGGCCTTGTTAAGTGACACATAGAGAGAGGTAGATGCAATTTACGCAAACAGACTCGCTATTTGACTTAGAAATTGTCAAATTTAAAGCTCAATCAAAGATACGCTAACTTTAGGGAAAGCGATAATTAATTGCGAGATTAGATAATTAATAATAATTAGAGAATTGGGGCAATGGGTGTACAATAAGTGTACAATAAGTGTACAATAGGTGTGCAGTAAAGAGTCAACTATTGGTATATAATTGTTGAGTAAAATATTGGATAAATGTATTGAAAGTGAGTTGTAGTCATAAACAGGTATTTTCGGTGCAATTCAAGGATAGTTTTGGGGAAAATAAAAACAAAATAAAGACATGAAGTCATATGTATTGCGAAAAATGTAGTTTTGTATCAAAATATTGATCAATAAATATGCGATACCTTAGAGACGATGACTCTATCCCTCCTCTGTTTGATGCGGAAGCCCCAGGGGGGCCCTCCCTTAAGGGTGAAGTCGAGTTGGTGTACGTGAAGGTCCAAATGGTTAACATTTTGGTCCATAGATTTGGCAATCATTTAAAAAAATCATTCATTTGTTTTGCATTGGCATAAGAGCCGCCAAAATCAGTGTCAATATTACAGCTCTTTTGGCTAACAGTGCAGACTCTGCAGAAGCAGCTGTAGTGCCCATACAGTCAATACAGTGCAGACACTCATACCGTACGTACACTACTCTATGCTCTACAGCCACTCCACTACAGACTGGCGTTCACTCACTCTATGCCCTTCTCTCAAACACTTTCTCTTACTTTCTATTCGCGTTTCCTTCTCTTTATTTTTTTGTATTAACTGTTTCTTAATCTGATTTTTGTGTCGATTATAAACCAGATCTACTTTATTCAATAGATAACTATAAATATATTGTTTTGATTAAAGTTTTAAAAATTATATCATAACTAAAAATAGAAATATCGACCTCTAGTGCACTGTTTAACATATAAGACAAAACATATAAATTACGTCAGAATTGAACACTTGGTTTGCCGTCCCTTTAGTGCATATTCATTGATAAGAATCTATAAACCATTTGTGACATAATTAATGTTAAATCAATTTCTGGTCTCTACAGCGAAGCCGAGTTCGCAATATAAACAAAAATTATTTCTTTTGAAAGACTTTCAGACTTTTAATTGAATTTGTGTTTAAAGAAAAATTACATTTTTGAGAAAAGACTAATATTTATTTTGAAAGACGAAAGACTGAGTTTCTGCACAAAAATATCTCAAATATTAACTAATATTTAGTATAAAATATAAAATACAACGAAATGTCAAAGACATCAAAGTTTGCGAAATCATTGTTTGACTTATCGTTCGTTAAATACAATCAAAACAATTTCAATGCTTTCAATAGAACTCAAAGATTAAGTAATTTCAACAAAATTCAGGTAAATATTTGACATTTGATTATATGTTTAACTCATTTAGACATTTAATACTTTACTATTGTTTCATCCGATTGAGTCAATCCTAAAGGCAATTAATTTTGAAATTATTCTAAAAACTATTTTTTAGAAATGATTTTTCTATTTATTTACAATTTTTCAAACACTTGTCATAAGTTGTCGATTGAATCGATTGGTAATTAACTCTGAATTGACCGACAGATCCGCTATTTGTGTCAAACGAATGACAATTCAATTAAAACCAAAGTATTGTTTGAATTCTCGAACGGATTCTTCAAATTCTCGTTGAATGCGAACCACTATATCGTCTCGTATTGGACTCCTTTGCGGTCATTGGTTGAGGTGATGGACAGTTCGCCGGAGAGCAGCCAAATAAAGAAAGTGGTCGACGAACGCAATCAGTTGGCCTACTCGGCCTCCACACCCCTCGGCTTCGTCTTCTGTAATCTCGAGAACCTGTGCTTTAAACTGCCGGCCCTTGGCTTATGTCAGATCCAGTTCGACGGCAATACTCAAGACCTCATCAATTGGAAGGAGAAGTTTGAGTCCGAACTACAGTACGGCTCAGACACCGCTCCCATCAAAGAGAAGTCACTCGAAGATCACGAACTTTCGGTAATTCTATTTCATATTTAATAAACTGTTTATATGTTTCGACTAACAAATAAGGGAACAGTTCTTAGAGCACCAGAAGGATACGATCAAAGCAGTGTTGAATCCTCTACTCAAGCAATACCAGCAATTGGTGGCATTGGCGCGAACTGATGCGCACCGGAAGTTCAAATGGGGCGGACTTTTCCTACTCTCGGCTCAGCTCGGATTTGTGGCCAGACTGACGTGGTTTGAATATTCCTGGGATATAATGGAGCCAATCACCTGGATGCTCACCTACGCCATGATGGTTGGGTAGGTTTGCCATATCTGGCGCTTATTCTTTCATTTATTTAATAGTACTGTATATTCATTGTTAGCAATATTTTATATATTGTATATAATCGACAAATTGTTGTTTAATGCAAAACAATTTTGGAATAATTACTAATTTGAAAGCATTTGCATTAACTTTATTCATAATTATTAATATAATTATATCTTTTTGGATAACATTGCAAACATGCCATCCATTGCCGTAAAGAGTAATTGGTCTGAAATACCTGTTCTGTCGGTTCTGATCTGTTTTGTTTTGTTTTGTTTTACTCATTGTTCTATTGCTACCAAAAACAGACTTTAATTTTTAGACTCATTATTGCAGTAATTTATATACTTTTTATCTTTAATTTCATCAAACAATTACTCGAATCTAATGCTGAAATTTTTGTTTTTGTTTTAAATTTGAAAAAATCTTTTTAAGCCTTAATTGAATTGAATTATTAAATATTAATAAACAGAAGATTTAGTCGAAAGAAATTTTTGTTTTTCTAAATAGTAGTAATCAAATGCTAATGGCTTTACATAACCGACTGTTTTGTTATTTCTAATGCCCACTCATTACACGATATCTAGTCTCGCGAACAGTCTTTGAAATTATATTTGAAAATTCTTCTCCATTTGTGAAAATATGCTAAATATTTCGTTTCGTTTTTTGTTTTTTAATACAATATTTTTGAATTTGAAGTGAATTTTGAATTTGAAATGCACTTCAAAACGAAAATAAGAAAAAT
>JAQIYC010000046.1:0-23540 GCA_034699545.1 Porobelba spinosa
GGTTAACTGTTAATTGTTAACCGAAACGCGCGTCTATTCGACCAGTGTAAACTGGCCACAATTTATAAGTTGTGTATATAAATAAAAACTAGTCTAAATTATGAATAATAATTCAAACCAACACAACTTCCATAATTTTAATTATATCAAAATATTTTGTACTCTTAAGTCAAAAGTGACCCGAAGAGGATCACGGGTTTAATAGTGCGGCCACTGATGAGATTACCCGTAAAGGGTTATCGAAACACATCTGGCCATTGAAAATGTGGCCAAATGAGTAAATTGCAAACCATTGTAAGTGTGGTTTCTATCATTTAGCCCTGTTAGCTTAAGAGCCTTTTAAGCGCAAAAAAATCTACTTGATAAGTTAGATTTGAGTTTAATAAACATAAATAGAATATATTATATTAGCAATTTGTAAATTTACAAAGTGTAAATTTCCATTCTTTTGTGCAAATCTAAAATAAATAATAATAAAATGTCAATTTAAACTTTCCAAAACATTTATTTATTCAAATACAAGTTGTATAACAATATTGTTGACCAAAATTATAGCAAAATCTTCAACAAAAGCTTAAAATATATGAAAAACTGATTAGATTTTGATATGTTTTATATTTATATTTATTATAATTCAAGCGTTGATGTAATGCAAACCTAATAAAGCTTTTAGTTTCGGATTCAAAATTTGGCGAAATTTACATTTTAAAGAATTTGAACACAAGATCTGCTAAACACTAGAAATTCAATAGATTTGCAAACGAAACAGATTTGCAAAACACTTGAAATAATTTGACCCCAATTTAAATGTAATGATAAGGCAATAAACAATTGAAACGAATTAAAATTGCATTAAAGAGTGGCTCAATTACAATAAAAACAACATTAACTTCACTCAAATTCAAACATATGTAACGATAACTATGTTTTATTACTCGTATTATATAAAAGCAATTTGTAGTGAAACTCCATATACAGTAACTTTTGATGCGATATTGTTTTGGCAAAAATCGTATTAACAATACGTTTCTTAAAGAACTTTATGAATCAAAAGAATATATTTCTTTTATTTTGATTAATTCATTTCTATGAAACACAAGAATTAATTACGCCTTTAGGTGTGGAAACGAATAAATAAATTGAATAAATAGAAGGTTTTTATTGATTGAAAAGTAAATTTTCAAATATATAGATATAGCGACGCTTTGAGCAAACTTTTCCTTCGATACACATTATTATATTAAAAACTAAAGAATGATTTTTAATTCGAAAATAAACCTAAAATAATGTCAACAGTCTTTAAACATAAGACATATCATATGAAACTATCTTTGTTTTGGTTCGTTGTTTCAAAGTTTAGTTATTTTAGCCGAGATTTAAGTCGAGGTTTAGAGCAAACTATCGATTTCATAACAATCAAACATAATCTTGATTTAAGCCTATTATGTAACTAATGTTAATACATATTATGTTGTTTCATATGTAAGGGCTCATCAAACTTGATGAACAGGATTTTAAACTATAAATGTTTAGATTATGTCTACGGATTCATAAATACCAAGGTGGGCCAAGGAGGAGGGAGTCGAACCTCCAACCCCCCTCTCATTTCGTCCGAAAATAGGACCCCCTAAAAAATTTTCGCGCCATTTTGTAAAAATGGCGATAATTTAACTAAATTAAGGCTAAATCCGGTTTAAATCCAGTTAATTTAATTTAAATCCGGTTAAATCGGCGTTAATTGCGCGTTTTGGGAACAAAATGGCGTCGTTTTTGGCGGGAATTTAGCCATTTTGGCGCGAAAATTTTGATCTGACCCACCCTCAATCCCCCTCTCGTTTTCGAAAAAATGAGTCATTTACCCAACCCTCAACCCCCCTCTCCTGACGGACCTTGGCTAACCCTGATAAATACTGTACAGAAAAATACATAAAAATACATTAAACGTACATTAAAATAAACTTAAGAACATATAAACATATAATTTGAATGCAATATATTTTCCAATTAAATAAACGCCAACTGATTTCAGACTAATTTCAAAATAAAACAATGTGTATCAGAATAAAAAACGAGCAAGGTATGTCACTATCATAAGTCTGTTTAAATCAAACATTTTATTCTTATAAAGAAAAGTTTGAAAGAAATAAAATAAAATCCTTATTCAAGTTTGTATCAAGTTCATTCCAAGTTGGCTTTATACACATTTCTGTAATTTAAAATATGCATTGCTCACAAAGCATAAACAAATACTGTATACTAAAACGTACAGTATTTAAACATTTAGTCATTAATATGAATGTTAAAAAACGTAAACTATATCAATTGTCCCTGTTTGCGTTATATATTACTTGTACAATAGGAAACAATTAATACTGTGTTCTTTTTACTGTAATATTCATAATCAATAGTACAGCGACCTCTAAAAGCTTGTACTCCCTTAGCTCCATTGCATCTTTATAGCTTTCCCTGCACCCCCATAGCGTACCTCCCCCCAGCACCCCCGTCTACATAAACCAAGTCTACATAAAATCATACCGCTATCTCTAACTACAATTCTACAACTTTATGCAAAAACATACTGACATTTATTTTAATTACTTTTTATTAGGGATGTGCAAAGGGGGGGGGGAAACAGGCAATTATCCACCCTGAGTTCGAAAAAAACCTATATTACCCCCCCCCCCTGAGGCCGCGGCTGAGGTACCTCCCTTCTAAAAATTTTTTAAACTTCTAAAATTTTTTTAACTTCAAAAATGGGGTCAGACTCGCAAAAATGGCAGTTTGGCGCCCAAAAATGGGGTCAGACTCCCAAAAATGGCGGTTTGGCGCCAAAAATGGCCGCCATGACACTTTTGGGTCATCTCCTACCTGATCCCCACTCTATGATTTTTTGGGGAAAATCCGCCATTTTACCCTACCTGACCCCCCCCCCTGAGTTGGCCGACCTTGCACATCTTTACTTTATATATTTCATAATAATAATTATTATTATTATGACCATAATCATAAACATCTATAAACCGGCAAAATATTATTTGTACGAAACATACCTTATATCGAATTTAAAAATTCATTCACTTTTTAAACTTTTAAACGAGATTAATAAATCTGTTAACAACCAGAACAATTTTGTACTTTTATTATTAAAATTTTTGAAAATTTTGATTAATTGTAAAAATAATACTAAAATGTGTAAATTGCATCTATGCATCTATATCTACATTGTAGTTGTATTTGCGAAAACCAACAATAAATATAAACAAATCAAATAATCACATAATTAAACTTTATTTTTAAATCTGAAACTTGAAAAACAATTGTAAACTCAATTTTATCTCATGTTTGTATAACTATGCAATCGTTTACAACATTAAATCATTTAAATAAATAATAGAATTTGTTTGTTATTAAAGAGTAAAAACTAACAATTATATCAGTTTTGATGTTATTGAGTCAACAATTGACTAAAAACGCTATCAGTTCTGTATTAAGCAGTTAATCGACAAAAACCACAAAAGAGTATTAATTGAGAACTAAAATCACTTTTGCTCTTAACCACAATTTCTAATAGAATTGCAAAATAAGATCAAAATGAAGTGAAAATCGAATGAAGTGATGCGTAAATATGTGCACAACTGGAATGAATGAGCAAATGTAGCAATTAAATCGGGACCCTTACCCATACCTAATACCCTTACCCGTGCGAAATTCCTTCGAGGCTTACAAAATAATAATTTCAATTCTGGTATAAATAGTTTTCGTATTTTAGATATAAGAAAAATAAAACTTTTTTGAGCCCTAACGCCAAAAATGATTTTATGCATCAAATGAAATGAAGTCATGATTTGTGATTTCATGCATAAACTTAAACTTGAATTACTATCAAAATACATATTAGGTTTTGTTTTCCGATTCAAATAAATATATCCTAAGATTATGTGTTTGCTATTGGTTTATGTTTGCAATATATTGAGAGCCAAATATAACAGTGCTGTCAGACATGAATAGCGAATATAGCGATGGATATGCCTTATATGACGTGGATCTCAAGTATAGATACGGTGTATGAATCAAAATATAGCTTATATTGGAAAATAGTACTATTGAACCAAGTTAATATCGATCTGTTGGCCAGATATCACATTTGTCTGTTATGTCTGTTATGTTTTTACGGCTGAATACAGTTTACATGAGATTCGCAATCGAATGCGTTTTACGTTTATGTTTAATACGTTTATACTTTGGACCGAAACTCGAGTCAAACACATCGGAAGAAGATTTTAAGAGCCAATTATTAACACTTGCTTTCGTCAATGTCATAACACGCATAAAAACAAATGGAAAATCACATAATGATTATGGCTTAGGCCTAATGTCCGATCCCAATGCACTCGACTTTCGAGCCATCATTTCTGCAAAACCACAAAAAATAACTAAATGTTTGATTGCAAGCAATGAGAGATGAGTCCGAGAGGGAGGGAGGGAGGGAGAGGGAGAGAGAGAGAGAGAGAGAGAGAGAGAGAATACAGACAGTCATCAGAGCCGACACAACGAACCGCAACAATTTCTACTTTACTTTTATAGAAAGCACTTCACTCTTCAATTGTGAACTACTCAACAAATTTAACACAAAAACCGATAACAGACTAAAAAGAGTCGAACAGAGAGGAGAGAGAGAAAGAGAAGGAGACTGAAGAGGACCAGAAAAAGGACCAGAAGAGGGAACAGTCATTATATCTTTTTCTTCGTTCATTTGGTTCTTTCATTTCTTATGTCAAAAGTTTCTTTTGATAATACTTTAAATGAGTTCTTAGTGACCAATGTTTCAAAAGCTGTGAATGTATAGACACAGCGATTGCTATTATTTTTATTTGTATAACAGAGTTAGCGATACTCTGTTCGCTCCAATAATTTGCTATAAGTGGCGAAATGTGCCGAAAGTTTCCAATTCATTCACTAATATTGCACAGCTCTCACACTCTCTCACACTCTCGCACACTCTCTCCGATTACTATTATGTTGTTAAGGGAGTGAAAAATACTGATCACAATTGTTATGATTCTGATGGCAAAGGGAACTGCAGTTAGGGATCGGGAACTGCATTCTACCTCTCAGTTCGAGTTATAAAGTTTTGCGTTATATCTATAGTCAGATTCAGTGCTTATGTATCCAACGATACGATACGAATGCATGCAATGAATGGCAGACATTGACTCATAATACCAATAATGGAATATTCATGTCATAACGCCATCACGAGATGATTGCTCTAATGGTATATTGCACTGGAAGTGAGGCAGGTCTCACAAATGTTCATTGTGTGCACCAAAAATCAAATAACTCTATTCATAAATGTTTGTATTTGAAGCAAAAAGCTCTTATTTTTCAATTTTTCTGAATTTTTGAGATTATATTTTCTTATTAAAAACGCTGTGAATAATATTCGGCGAATAGTGTAAAACTCGATATATAAAGAGTTGTGAAATAAGATATGACTTTTAATACATTTTTATTGGAATACAAACTCTTTGTATATCGAATATATTTATATTCTGTATAGTCAACACGAGTTATGAAAATAAGTCAAAAATAAAGTAGATAGTCGTCATCGATGCGAGCAATTTAAAGTTGTCGAAGTGTTGAGTCATATATAACCATCTATTATGAGGTCCGCATCTTCTCTATATGTGGCAATAAGTTTGAACAAAGATTGTCTTTTTCGATAATAGCGGCACATATTTTGGCCACAATGTGTCACATCATAACACATTACACGAGTTTAATATTGAAGACTAGAACTGATGCCTCAATGGTTTCAGTGTTTATTGCAAAGAATAAGATTATCGATACGAATGACATTTAAAATTTCTGGTCTATAATAATGCTATGATTTTTGATTTAAACTGATTTTTGAAACAACTTGAATGAAAGTGTATTTCCATTAGAATAGTTAACAATTCAATTGAATTCAAAACGAGTTGAGTAGGGAATGGAAGCCCTGTTTCGAATGCAATTACGACTGCTTCACATACACAATATATACAGTATTGGTATATATTCTGGATTTGGCGTTCATGGCTCCCATTGCGAAGCCAGTCATCCTCAACCTGTCCCTCGCAAGTGCAGACTCGACATGGGGTCTACTAGAAGTAAATGCCAAAAAACAGTCAACTTTTCTATTTTCTAGTCTCTCATAAACATCTTCTGTACGTTTAGTCCGTCTTAAGTCAAAACTATGTTTGAAGTAAAAGCATTTGAAGGCATTTGAAGGCATTTGAAGGCATTTGCAGACATATGAGGTATTCTCCACATCGATAAGAGGCAATTAAAGCCAAAAACTTATAAATGTCAAATCGCATTGCACTTCACTGATTCCATCAAATATGCCATTCCATTCCAGACCACTCTCTGCCACTCCATTATTTCTCCTGAGGCTTATTCCCAATTTAAACTTCTTTTCCGTTTCCTTAAAGACCTACCAATTGGTGACTCCAAGACTCTAATTCCCAAACCTATTCCTTCGACTCTAACTAATAATAAGATTGAGTCAAATGCAAAGTTTACCAGAGATTTGATAAATACAAAGAATAAGTTGTAGTTTGAATTTGAAATCAGATGAGAGTGAGGAGAGACAAACGATAGAAGGGAGAGATGGCAAAGATGGTCGGGTGCAGAACGTGCCGGGAATTGGCAATTATAGCGCTTTCTATTTGTTCGCCGCTCATCAATCCGCGTATGAATGTATGAATAAGTTATAATAGAAATGTAAGTAAAGTATAAAAAATTTGATTTCAACTCTAGAGACAGACATTGAATGGATGCGAAATTTTGAAAACAACTTTCAATATGTTTGGCTAATAAGGATTTGACCGAAAATTAAATGTCATAAAAGATCTTATGACTGGAACTGAGTTAATGCGCTATCAATTGATGATCTGTTCCACTCATACGACGTGAACATCATATCAAATGTGAAGAAATGCACTTTAACTTCGAATAAACGACTCAAACATTGTCACAAAAATTAGCTCAATTTTCATTTTATCAAATCTATTATAAATATATTCTAAAGTTTATGCAATGTTTGTCCGTTTAAGTCACCTCAACACTAAATCTACAAAATGTCTAAATTTGTTCTCGAATACTGAATAAAAACATTGATTTGATAATTAATATTTAAAAAGCAATTAATAGAGAAGTTGGACTCTTCTCCCGGAGTCTATTTGTTTGTTGACTTCAAGACTTGAAATTGATTGTGAGTGAGATTAGCGAAGATTATTGCACTCAATCATTCAACAAACAGTGTTAACTCAGCAATGCCATTCTCGCCATTCTACTAACCATTCATACAGAACACTTCATTAGTTCTTATCTATTATTTAAGTTATGATTAGAATAAAAAATATAATAACAATAAATCACAATAACATTGAATAAAAGTTGAGAAATACTTTCCTTCTATTAACGCATTGCAATATCAATAGCTTTGACCCATTTTTGTGCAAAAATTAATTGAATTTTTTCTTTAAGCTATAATTTTCATATTTTAGTTTCGAATAAAGTGTTGAATGAAAACAAAAATGAAATTATAATAAATATTCGCATAAAGTCTGAAATACGAAAAGAAAGCAAAAGCAGTCATAAATCGCAACGAACTCCCACTCGAAAACATGATTTTCATATTTAACTAAATATATAGATAGGATATAATGGAACTACAAATTAGGCCAAACAATTGCATAGAGTTCGCATGAATTGAAGTTTTGTGTTGGGTGTGATATCACACCCAAATATCATTGCTCTCATTGCTTCCCACTCTCTCACCAATAATTGTTTTCTTATTACAGCTCTCAAAATGCAAATCAAACGACGCACACAAACTCAAACTGTTTAGTATAAACATGTATGCAATCCAATACAACATCCCATCCCTTCTCATTTCATAACCTTTTTATTTTAATGTTTTAGATTTTGTTTTGCTATCAGTTTTCTATTTTTCTTTTATACTGTATTTGCTTTTAATTTAAAGTCTCAATAAGTCAAAAGTTTTTCAAAGATTTCAAAAGTTATCAAAAGAGAAATTTAATTGAATTAAGTTCTTATGTGAAAAGAGTATAAAACTCTGAGTCTTAAAACGAAATAGTGTTCAAAACACTTAATATTCGTTTGATTTTTCTTTCATTACGATAATTGACAAGTTTTGGCGATTCGGGCCAATAGACCGGCCCAGTGGCCACAACTCTGCTCAGGAATGGGTTGACTCAAACACGTTTGCATTGTTCATATATGCCTTAACACAAGGTTAGGATTTGAAGTAAAGAGCAGTAAAAAGAAATCAAATAAATCCTAAATTCCAGATTCGAAATGTGAAATCAAATTCCACATCAAATCAATAGAAGACTATCTTTCGCTCGTTTTTGTGAAGACGAGTCAAAAATAATGTTTATTTCGCATACATTTCCAGCATTTTTATTAACATTTTTGGTAAATCATAAAAATAAGTGGAATAGAGGTTAACCTTCGGTTTGAAGCGCTTTTCTATTATTGAACGACAAAATCTATCACCGGTCGGGTCTTTGGTTAGTAATTGTGGACAAGTCTAGAACCGAACCAAAGGCAGAGTCGACAACATATAATGATTAAGAGTTTGAGTCTCTTCGCAGAACCGAAATTAGAGATTTTGCGACTTATTCTCAAACCCGTAATCATTGGTGAGTTTGGAGTAGAGCTGAAGCTGCGAATGAGTGGCCGTCACAGCGATGGCTCGCAAAGGGTGTCTTCACTCATCACTCATTATTAAATATGAGAATCTATGGTCAACTGAATAAATTGCAACAATTTTTCTACACTTTTTCATTCAATTTTTCTTATGTATTGGATTTATTCGAAACATACAATCAGTCATAAGAATAGCAATCATTTATCGGAAAAGAATTTGCAGTAAATCCTATGTTTGATATTTTTGCAATTTGTAATCATCAGGAAAACCAAAGCTATTAAATATTTTTACAAATGAATCTAATGGTTAAGAAATGACAATTCGTTTTCTGGTTTTATTTCTTTTTTTAATTAAGTTATCGAAAGAGAAAAATCTTTTCATTTGTGTTAAGACAGAAGACATGAGAAGAGATGAATAATAGTGTCATTTAGAGACTAAATGAGATTTTTTGCTTCAATACCAACAAACATAACGAATATACCGAACATAACGTCTATAAAACAATTCTCAATTATAGCTAAAAAGAAACATAACTTTTGGGTATTTTATGTTTTATGGCGACGATCACTAAAATTGCTTTTTTCCAAAATGTTATGTTTCTTCACTAAAAGCACTGAATTCTTTCGCAGTTAAGACTAAAAACCTAACAAAAAATATATGGAATCGGCTTTAGGTGTTGTAAAAGGTGTTGACATTGTTTACTCTGCGCTCAAAGTCTAATCCGAACCCAAAATAACGTTTTCTTTGATTTGTTCGCCGACCGAACGATACGACTTCGACAATAAAATCAGAGCGACTCTAGTCTCCAGAAGAGGACAACTTTTCTAATAGCAAAACCTGATCCTTAAGTTTTGCTATAAAGCTAGCACTAGGGAAACTGCACTTCCTCCCTTCCTCCTGTCCTCCCGTTCTCGCACTACTGGTGCTAAGAACTAAGTCTCGTATACATAGACTCACAATAAATAAGTTTAAATAAAGGATGCGAACAACGATTCTTGGATTGCATTCACAAGTCTCATTAGGGCTGACCAGCACAGGCAGAGCTGGCGTACAAAACGTTAACGACTCTCAGCATTCATTATAATGTTGTATCGAATTACTGTCAGTTCTTCTGACGCTTAATTCGAACCAAACAACTCTCAAACCAGCGCTTTGTGTCGATGCAGACATGGCATACATACTATACATTAGGGATGTCGGAAGGGGGGGGGGCGGGTTGTGCTAGGCAACTTTCGGAATTAAAAATTTTCTCAATATTGGAATAAAATAATTACGCCTAAAAACTGCCATTCGCCACTATTTTCAAGTTCAACTTTTACTAAATTCGGTTTAAATTTAGTTATTTTAATTTAAACCCGATCTAAAAACAGTGCAAATTAAATCTATTTTAACCAACCACGCCAGAACACCCCTCCAAGAGTTTAGCCGACATATTTCATGTTAGCCTTTCTCCAGAGATGTCGGTTGTCGACGAAGTTATGAAGGGGGGGGGGGGGGGTCTTGCAGGGGGTCAGCCTAAAATTTTTATTCAAAATCCTGGGGGATCAGGGTAGGGGTTGGCAAAAATATAGGTATAATTTTTACTCAATTATAACTGGATTTAAATTGGATTTAAACCGGATTTAAACTGGATTTAGGCAAATTAACTGGATTTAACCGGATTTAAACTAATTTAACACTGAATTTAGCTAATTTAAGTGAATTTAAACCGGATTTAACACCAATTGAGGCCAAAGTAAAAAAATTTGCCTCCCGCCGAAAGCGGCCGGCAAATTTATAGTAAGAAATCCTCGCCGCGGGGGGGGGGGGGTGAATAATATAGGGGTTTTAACTCAATGTAATAATCGCCTGACCTCCCCCCTTTTACAGCAATAGTTTTAAATTGTATATTTTGGTTTTAAAATGACTTAAATATAAATTTAATTCAAAATTGTAGCCATAACATCATTTTTATTACTGACAATATTAATGGAAAAACCTATTTTCTATCATTCCCTAGAAGGCTAAACCCCTGTAGGTTCCAGTGTACACAGCCATCATCGGTTTAAAAATTTAGGATCTATACTAGGAATGTCGACGGGGGGGGGGGGGGAGAAGGGAGAAGGAATCAGCCTAAAATCCCCTCTGGCATCGAGAATTTTAATCTCCCCCCTGGCTGCGGCGAGAGACATATCCCCTAGAAAATTTTTATCAGATATTTTTCATCAATTTTTACATTTTTGCTCTAAATTCTGTCAGATTCGGTTAAATTAGCGTTTTGGCTCCAAAAATGGTCGCCATAACACTTTTGGAGCATATCCTATTTGATCACCCCTAGGATTTAATCCAAAAATTTTTGGCTAATACCCTACCAGATCTCCCCCTGGTTTGGTCAACCGTCGACATGTCTAATCTATACCCGGGCAAATTTTGCCGACTCGGTATTAGACCTTTTCTACAAAACATTATTGTGAATCTTCTCGTGTATTCAGTGAAGGCCTTATAATGGCTTATGTATTGCATTAGATGTTGAATAAGTTATTTTGTTTTTAAACTAAGTTTATAAAAGTTCAAAAATATAAATTATTTTTATTATACATTTTCTCAATAAAAATAAATAAATAAAAATAAAAATTCGTCGAAGTTTTGTGAATCAGTCATATCTGGTATGAAAAGTATAAAAATATGCGTTCACTGCATGAAACTAATTAGAAATTCTAGACATTCGCGTATATATATGTAACCATAACTTAAATAATGAGTTAATAGCAATGCAAAAAAGGTTAACATTCTTACCCCCTCTCCGCGACCAGACTAACGCCACCGACGAGATTAGTATGAGTTGTATGACTAATAGGCAAACAGTTTTCATTTGCATCTTTGCTTCCAATGTAAATATGCGAACAAATTATCGCATATATTATCACTTAATTATTCGATTCTGTGACCACTTCTTCTAAACCTATTAATCGAAACAATTAACAATCAATTAGTAATTGACTCAACAAATGTTGGCTTAATTTTATTAATTAAAATAAATAATTTAATGCAATTTTTGATTTTTCTATCTTATAAATTGAATTACAGATGATATCAAAAGGGAGAAACAGAGTTCAAAGATTAGGTAATTTAGTAGAAGTACAGTAGTATTAAATCAATAAAACAATTTTCTATTCCATACTAAAACAAAAAACAAATTTAGTTATAATTGGTTTAAATATTAAATTACTAAAAATGATATGATTTGTGAATCACAGATAAAATCTTTTGGAACTCCTTTTTTGAATATATTAGTGTTCAGAGCAAATGCTAATAATATATTTAAGTGTTTTTATAAGCATTTAAAAGCATGCCTTCAAACAAATGGCATAATTCAAAGGTAAGAGTATTTATCATTTGGCTGTAAATGAAAGGGGAGGACAGGAAGACGGCTCCGATTTAATGGCTTGAATTGAAATTTTTACATCATTGATACAGGGCTAATGATTTAAAACTAAATTATTTTAATTTTTGTTTTTGAAAATACAACGTTTTAATTGAAATTTCTTTGATTCAAAAATAATTTTTATTTGTGAAACGATTTAATCAAATAAGTCAATTAATAGAAAAAAGTATTAAAATTGAGTTCAATTTAATTGTCCAATTAATTAGAATAAATTAATGCAACAAAATATCATTGCTTTTGTAAAATTATTTATCAGAAATGAATTTAATAACAAGAATAGAAATTAGATTGAAGTTCAAGATATCTCATTAAAAAGAGTAATTAATAATATACTAAAATAAAAACAAAAATTAAATAAATTATTTTTTAGTTTCAACTTTTTAAAATACATATTCATTTGAATTAGAGTTTTGAAAATTAATTTCTTAAATCAAAGAATTTGTTCAAATTTTGAACTTCAAAACAATTATTATGAATAATAGTGTTTGACTTTAATCCTTACAGTTTCTTACAGTTTATCAGAAACTTAGAGCAGATGACTAATGGGTTTACATTTAATTAGATATTTTCTAAATCTCAGTTTAATGACCATATATATGAAAAAATTTTATATTTATTTTTTTAAAGTAAAATTTTTTTCTATTAAACGCCATGAATGCTATGAACGTGAATAGAATTAATTAAAGACTCAATTTAGACTGAATTTTGCTTTTGCTTTGCTTTTGATAGTTTGAAATTAGCTGCAAATAACATGATATTCAAGAAAGTTCTTTATTTTGATTACTTTACTTATAGTCGTAGTTATCAAAAGTTATCCGTTTTTAATATCCAGAGTATCTCTTCAGATCTTAAAAGAACCAAAAGTTTATGTAAGTGCCAATGCTTTAAACTTTACGCTAATTCAAAAACTATTGTTATTTAAATTTTGCATTCCTTCAGCAAAATGAGGAAAAATTTTGAAAAATATAGAAATTTTGTTTTATTCGCAAAACTTGTTGTAAGAAAAGGAGAGTTTGTTATACTTGTTGCTCACATTGCAGAGAAGTGCGAGTTATGCGGAATAAACATTGGGTGTGAAGGCTATGGCAGTACAGCAGTCGTTGGTATTTATTAAATCGGACAATATTTCAATATTCACGGGTCAGTCACCATAATAATGGTTAGGCGTGTCTTAGACTAAGACAACTGCCGTTTCCTTTCAAAACTCCAACTTTTAATCGAATTTCTTCTTTAAATTAATTTCAATATAAATTTACTTTAAATGAAAGCGCATTACGTCTCTCAATCTTTTATCAATTATCTGTATTCTTCTGAAGCAATGGTTGCCAAATGGGAACCATTGGATTGCGTGTTTGTCCTCAATGCACGTGAGTTGTCGATCGCTCAGCTATTCCTTATATATATTATTGAATGAATTTACGCATTGGACGACATCAACAAAAGTTAGGAAGAGCTCATATCATGAGTATTCTCCATCTGCTGCTTAATTATGACCTCTGCTCTACTCTCTATGTAAACAACTGATCGAATGCCCGACTTTCGGAACAAAGCCATGCAAATGGCAAATGGTCTACAAATTATCGGGTGTGGCCTCACAGACGATCGTATTGAGGAATAGACCACAAAAGTTAGACTTAAATATTTGAGCCTTTAGTGAATCACACCTTTACGGCGAACACATCGAAGACATACATTGAAACATGTATAACATGTACAGTACAGTGCAGTGCGAATAGTGAGTTATACTGTATAATAGAGTGAGTGTACGTACAGTCAGTACTGTCTCAAAGCTTCTGCATTAATGCGCTTTCAGTGAATCGCGAATCGCGTGAACACTCTTTCCAACACATTATCTGTAATTGGTTTTTGGGCGAAGGGTTTGCTCTACAGAGCCGTGCGATTAAGACGAGTCGACAATACAAATGTATAATCCCTTTGTCTATTACCTATTGAGCTATTCGAGTTCATTTTTAGATGAGCCAATCCACAGCACAATCAGATGGTATGTCTGAGAAAAAAGCAATTCTGACGCTATTCGATAATAATTGTAATCCAAAACACAACAAAACATAATATTCAAGCACTTAATGTATAAATATTTCGAGCATTTTATTTATTATTTTTAAGGCACGAATCCATAAAAATAGTTGCGTTTGACTGCAATTGCAGTCCTTTAAAGTATACAGTGTTTTGTTGTAGTCGTGAAAATTGAGATTACATAACAAACATTACTACAAATGCATTCAAATACAATAAACAGCGCTAAACGAACAAATAAACTAATTCTAAACATAATTTTCTTTTAATAAACTTTATTATAGCATAAATCCATTTTTTCTTATACGATATTTTTAAACGAAATTTTTTACAAATTATTATTAGTTGTATTATCACTACTTTATATTTAAAACAAATGTTAAAATAGCTGATCAAATAATATAGAATGTTTAGATACAAGTAAAAACATTAATAAACTAAAAGTTATACTTTAAATTAGAAATTATCATTCTCAAATATATTCTAACATATATTACCCCCCCCCCCCTCCCTTGAGCCGTTGCAATATGTACCAAAAGCAGCCAGCAAATTTTATTATTATACACTGTTTAAATCCAGTTAATTAACTAAAATAAATTTATGCGAATATTAATCAAATCAGGTTAAATTTGGTTAAATTAGTAATATAACACCAAAAATAGTCACCGTGGAACTTTTAAAACATACCTAACTAGTCCAGCAGTAATTTTTTTACGTAAAAAACTGGCGATTTTTTAGATACTACTTGACCCCCCCCCCCCACTTTCTGAGCTCACCGACCTCCATCTTTTTACTTTAGCTAACTTTTCTTTACATACAGTCAGTTAGCTGTAAGAAGAATGATTACCCCCGTCCTTTTCCTTCTTGAATACAATGTTGTAAATCCTTATGACATGAGAGCCGTCTATGAGATGTTTTGGTGCGAATGCCTTTTGATATGATATTAAAAAGGGAAAAGCACGGGGGTACTCAGTCTTCTTACAGCTAACTGACTGTAATATTTATCAAAACAAATAAAAACTAAATATAAAGTTAAGGAAATTAAAATGAATTGCAAATACAAAGCAATTTCATCGATGGAGTCAAACAATATGAATAGAATTGACTTAATTAGCTTAACTTATTTCGACTTTTGCTCGAATCTACAAAATTTGTTTTAACACAAAGTTATTTGTGGCGCAAACCCACAGAAGAGATAAATTTATGATATGATAGATAACATTCATTAGATTTGTCTTTGTTTTGAAATACTTTAATTAAAATTCATATCGACTAAAATTCTTTTTAAAATTTCGATCCATTGTATAGTAGACATAAAAAGAGATTAATTAAAATATTTCGAATACCTTTGAAAAATGATAAGACAACAGTAGTTGGAGTATTGTATCAACATTTTTGTCAACTTTGTTATTCAGTTGTGTAACGTATGCTAAAGAGCAGGCATTCAAAAGCTAAACAAGTATTGATCGATAGAGTTATTTACTCGCGAATGGATTCCCTTCTCATCCAAACCGAGAGCAAAGTTTGCTTTATTACGTAATGACTTAATCAAATTAAATACTCTTTGGCTTTTCGGCACTAAAATGCTCTAATTGAGCGAAAGACGAAGTTTTGCCCCAAGAATACGAGAAAATATTTTGTTTAAAATAGATTTGTATAGAGAATGAGATAGAGTTCTAAATAAATAATACGCATACTATCAGCACAACTCACAACACAATACAACACAACACAACCCAACGATGAGCTAACAAAAGGCAAAAAAGTAAAACTCAATTCATTTTGACTTTGAGACCAATTATAATGAACGACACTTTGGGGTTAATGTATTTGATACCAGTCCTCGATTTTAGCTTTATTTGTGAAAAGTAGTGAAATGTAGTGAAAAGTCAAGAATGTTTGGCTTCATTCAAAAGTGTTGACCTAAATATGATGAGGAAATTAATTCTCATACAATGCCAACATTGAAACACAAATTCATGTGAATTATGAGTTAGAATTTTAATTAAACAATTTCTGCGTTCAGTTATTTTATTATTTTTGTTATGTTTCCTTATATCAGGTTCTGCTAAAACTTGAATAATTGATAAGATTTGGAACTTTTGAGTGCAATGTGAAATGCAAAATATGTAGAATGTGAGCAAGAAGAAGCCACTTATTTGTAGCACCCAGCTCTGTTAGTTCCGATAAGCTATGTATGTATATCTACAATCAGGTAAAAGCAGTTAACTCACACTCAATTCTAATTCTCTAGTTTTGACTAATCGAAATAACACATTGTTTATGTCAACTCGAAATGTGTTCAATACTTGACAAGTGAACTGATAAATCAAGTATTCATTTCACTCGTCTCCTCATAGTCAACAATAGTATGCAATAGTGTAACGATTACAGGATTACAGGATTAATGTTTACTTCACAACAATTACTAAATATGAGCAATGTTAAATATGTTATACGTATTATGAAAACAATTGATTAAAATATTCAGTTAAAACCTCAAATCAATTATAAATTATAATTTGCTTTAAAGCAAGCATGTTTTAAGAATTGTCCATTATTTATTATCATTACTTGCAATTAAGTTTAGACAACAATAAACTATTTACTTTTTACAAAAATAAAAGTATTCAATGAATTCAATGTTAAGATTTCAATATCAGATAATTCGGAATAAGTTGATTGAAGAGAACGAGACTAAACAAAAGATAGACATTCAATGAGTTCTGATTTATTAATAATATTTTTATTTATAAATTTTTATTTTATAATAACATTGTTTATAAAAAGCACGACTTCGAGAGATAATGCCAATTGACTGTTGAATATAAATTTATAGCTATAATCGAGAATATACTGCTAAATATTCTTGATGTTTGTATAGCTGGGTATAAGTTAGTAAAATTATAATATAATAATGTATAACTTGGTAATAGTTGTGAAACTTATAAGTTAATAATTATTTCCGCATAACATTCGGTTTTTCTTTCTTTTTTGATTAAAAACTGCATAGAATTTGATTCAAGTTTTTTGTATCACTTATGCATTTGTAAGATGTGATAGTATTTACTTACGAGTGAAGGAAATATATTTTTATGAGATTTACTCTTTGTTCAAGAGTTTCAGTGAATGCCACTCCAGGGCATTGGTGAGAAATTTTCGCATTTGTAACATAAGGTATTAGTTATAGATGTGAGTCCATTGATGTGAGCAAGCAACTCAAACAAACTCTATTATTTCACACTTTTATTACTATAAATCATAGATTGTTTCAATCATTGCACATCACATACATGTGCGCCGATCCCAACATCACATCTATTAAGACTTTTCACTAAATATATTACACAAAATAAATATTTATTTAGAGATTTTAATTAAATTTTCATTTCAAGTTTGTTTTCTCCAAAAACATATTTTTTAATTAATTGCTTCCATTAACTCAAAAATTAATGATTCAAATGCAGTGAATTGTACGCAATTTCGAAATTTGGCCGAAAATACAAAAATTATTTAAATTATTTCCATTATAATGACTTCATTTGTTCGTACTTTTAATACAAGCAATAAATCAAAGCGAGAAATCAATTTGACATTAGTTTATATTAAGAGTTAATTTCAATTTAGTTTTAATTTATTGAATTTAAATTCCAAAAGCAATTATTGAGAAGCAATTGATTGATTCGTATAAACCGTATATAATATTGATATGAATTTTGAAGACAAGCGACGCGTCAGACGTGGGAACCCTTTGATATTGAATACGTTTGAAATTGTATTGAATTTTGATTAATTGAATGTTTAGTGAATGCAAACCAAAGTTCAGGGAAAGAGGATTCCAAGAAATAATTGTTATGAGACGTGGAAGACGTGGAAGTAATTTGTAGTGTAGTTACGCTTAATTTTAAAAACTTGTTATTCAAAGTCTGGTTTTATTACTTCGAGATAAATGTTTCCTTTAGTAATATAACTGCAAATATTATATAAGCAAAACATCGAAACATCGAAACTTCAATTCTTTTCTTATGGGCTCTAACTTTGAAAGCAAAACATCGAAACATCCCATCCCGTCAGCAAAATTCAATATTAAAATTTACTAAATTAGCATAATTGCTGAGTTTTAAATAAATATATCAATATTTATATCTATTTATTTATTCATAATAAACTCTATTTAATTAAAAAAACACAAATAATAAATGTCTCACTTTTTCTACCACTAAATTCGAGCCAAATCCGTATGTAATTTAAAAAATGGTTTTGAGCGGAGATCAAGTTTGCATATACTGTAGACTTGAAATTAATTATAAACTCCGACTAATAAATGCGTTTACATTTCCTTAATTGTTTGGAATATAAATAGATTAATGAAAATTATGCTCAAACACACAGTAGGCATAGTAGACAAACTGTAAATTTAGATCAACACTGGTTTCTGGCCAAACATAATAATGTATTTGTTAGTCGTTTTGTATCCATATATAACATTTGTCCATTTTTCTGCATAACTCAAAGCAATAGAAATTTAAAATTATTCAATTTTCGGTATCAATAAATTTTGAGTTCCAGAATAATTGGTTCGTATGTATGGCTAACATTTGGTTTATAAGGGATAAGCTAACAATACTCTGAAAGCAGTATTATCTGCAATTGAATGGCGCAGTTGTGTGAGTGTGAAGACAGACTGTGTTTGCGAGCAAACAGTATCGCGACTCTCGGTATTGTCGGTATTGTCGGTACTTTCGGTCAGTTTATACTTTGAGCCGATTTACATACTCTGTTAAAGTATTAGCAAAAAGGGCGGAATAAGCTCTCCCTTCGAGAAATTGTATAGAAGAACAAGTAGTTGTACTCTGAATCAAGACTATGCGCGTCCATTATGTCTTGTTTATTGAACTTTTCTACTGCATTACTCAAGTTAAACCAATCACATTATAATAGCATCGGCACTGAATTTTCAACATTTTTAAATCTTTTTATCTTTTGAATAATTCAAAATTTTACTCCGAGTGAATATCGCTACATATGTAAAATTATTTCTACTTAAATCACAAAAGTCTTTCTTATTATTCAGATTTATATTTTGATTCAATTTAATAGAATTGAATTTTTCTAATTATTTTACTCAGAAAAGTCGGTAAAGAATGTATTTATGACAACACTAGGTATGACTAAATATGTTTCAATTCAATAGGTAAGTGATGAAAATGTAATGGGATGAAATTTATCAAAATGTGAATTTAAAAGAATATTTGCAAATAGAAAATTAAAAAAAAAATGTCAATTAAAAATGTTTATAAATTGTTTTTAGGTCTAAATGGCGTTTCCAGAAATAATAAAATTTTTACATTTATCGATCGATTTAATGATTAGACATTAATTTAATTATTTTCCCAAACATTAATAGATAAAAACTAAACCAAAATCTTTAATAGCGGTAAGATTTGGCTGAAAATGATATGTTTTTAAATCGAAATCATGAACGTGACCTCAAAGCCACAATTTGAGGCACTTTTCAGATCAATTGTCTGTTTATTTGTATCACTGATTAAACATATCTGATATGAAGACAGATATAAGCAATTGATACAAAGCTTAATGCAATTTATGCCTATTTTGTAAAATGCAGAAAAATGAGTGAATGAATTGGCTTGTCGTACACTACCTGATCGGCCAAGCCTACAAGAGTTGGTGAACAGAAACTACCTGAGCATATGTTATTTATTCAATCAATGTGATCAATGACATATGCTAAGCCATTGAATTTGGCTGTTCTATACTTTTATACTTTGCTTTAGTCTAACTATTCTTTGGGAAAGACTATTGACTGAAAAGAACACAAAGCACTGTATGTTCTGTTCGGTTCGGTTCTGTTCTCTCATTATATTACGGTTTGTGCCAACACTGACCCGTATTTGGGGGTCGTATGTCTCGGCTTTCAGACACGTTATCAAAAGCAAAAATTGTTAAAAGCGAAGACCAGAGCGAGAAGTTGGGAGAGAGAGAGAGAAGGGATAGAGAGTGTGGGGACAGACTGACAGACTCTACAAATCTTCGACACAACCGCACAAATCAATTGTTAAAAAATCTGCATTAGTTGTAATGGTTGGAGGAAGTGGTCCATTGATAGTGATAGTAGTGTTAGTGGATGTATGACATGTTAACTGAGTCAATGTCAAGGAATGTTTTTGTGTTGAAAACGATTTATATTTATTTTTTGCTAAAGTTTTACAAATAAAACTCATATCGATATAAGAGTAATATACGAGTAATGTATTATTTATGGATTTATTCAGAGAATGCACTCAACTTTTGCGATATATTTGAGAGATAGTAATAGATTGTGAAAACAAGTAGCGACTAATTGATGGCAATATAAAAGTCTAATTTGGAAGGAAAGCAAAAAACATCTGCAAGTCTTCAAGTGCTGTAATGGAGGACTGCTTTCGTAAGACTGACTTCCTTTCTAATCACATCAATGACCGATTCCAGACAGTAATACAGCTATGGGTACAGACAAGACATACCAGTATTATGCCGGTGCAGTGCCAGTGCAGTGCCAGTGCAGTGCCAATGCCAGTACAGGCACTGCCTGTGCCGAAGTGGATGGGACACTCTCATTCTGGTGGCGAGGGTTCAGACGTGAATCAAATGTATAAATCGAGTAATTCGTTTGCCTTAGTATGCAATTAGACAAATGACGCCGACTTTTGATTCTTTTAACTATGATTTGATGAAACCGAATCATTATTATCATAAATGCTATAAAACCTAAAACCTGTAAACGGTTGGGCGGTATTTGACTTGTATTTCGATTAAGTGCTTAAATCAGAATAAAATAATTGTTTTGACGATTAATGCATTTGAATCGAAAGGAAAAGAGAATAAAATATTACCCACATATCGATGTAAAAATAGAAATGCATTTTAGGCTAAATTTTTGACAAAAATTCAATAGAAAGCTACGTATTTGGAGAGTCAGCAGTCCCTCAGCAGTCCGTCTGCTTTATTGCTACCCATTCGGTGAGAACCCAGTGCTCAGAGGATGAGAGGAATGCCAGCGGCAGTCAAATGGAGAGAGAGAGAGAGAGAGCCAAGGACACAACTTGGCATAACCAACTGAGCTAACTGAGCCGACAGCACCGACAAACATTGTGTGAGAGCCACTAAGAAAATAAATCTAATGGCAATCGCCATCATAGGAGACATAGGATTTCTCCCAAGTGTGCAATCGATGGCCAAATTCGCCGCACAGTTGTCAACAGAAACTCTAAATGATTTTCAGTTCTACTCTTCACTCAAAAGCTCTATATTTCTGCAGATATTAGGAATTTCTTCGTTTATACTCTACTGTCAGTTATATTTGAAAAGAATAAAAATTTATTGAAACGTTTCAAACGCTCAATAAGTTTATTAGTTTTTTCGTGTTTTTATATTTGATGTTTTTAAGCAATATTTCGGTTGTATTTCACGTTTTCATTAAGTTTAGGTATAGTTGTATTGCTTTTAAAATTAACATTTGAACCGAACCCACCGAACCCACCGCCCATAGAACCGAATGAGTTATTTTCAAATTGAAAGTTCAGTTCAACGAGAGGTTGAATAGTGTTGGAGATTGTGTGCACTTCTTCATCGACTCACTGCCGCTGATTACGATTCAACAAAAAGTCAATTACCAGAGAGGGTAACAAATTTGTATATATATGTACGGATGGATCGCTTTCCAAAGCCCGAAGGCCTTCTAAAGGCACTTACAGTACATTGTAGTCTTGCTCTGGACGGTAGGGATAGGAATAGCTAACCAAAAAAGCATTGCTTGCCTTCAAACTTAAGAATCAAAGATAACAAACACTAAGTATTAGATCGGTATTTAAACAACAGTAGAAATAGAGACTAAGAGGTGATCCCAAATCGATTGTCTTGAGATAGCGAACGGATGTCTGTTCTGTTCAATTGTATACAAACATATGTCAGTTACAGGTTTGGGTCTACCCAACAAAACACAACCAGAAGATGCTTATCATTGAAATAACAGAATTGACTTTTGCTCAACTGTTTGTTGAACTAAAAATAACAAAATATATTAAACATTACAACAATTAGTTAAAGTTCTAAACTATAACAAACATTCTTTTGTTTATTCTGTTGCTTATTATTATTAATTAACAAATATTATATTCAATAAAATCTGTTTAAATGGATAAACAACTATTGTCTCTTGTTTCTGTGCCTGATCAATTTTATGAAACACATAACTTTTATTTTAAAAATGAGGGATAAAATCAATAAACTCATAGCAAATTGATAAAATGTTGCAAAGCTTCAGGCATAAATTTCAATTTTTATTTTAATTAAAAACATAAATGAGAGATCATATAAGAGTGGAGATTTCTAATAGGTTTATGTTACCCTGATACTCTATTTGATCAAATAAACAAATTATAAACAATACCGTTTGTCTGTCTGTTCCGCTTATGCCTTCCCTTTGCATGAATTGATGATTAAAAAAGTAATTTTAACGGAGAGTAAAGCATAAAAACTACAAACTCGACCCGACCTCGAAATCTTACTGCCTTACCATACCGGCCACACAGTGTTGGTCGCCTCAGCTATTTTCAGTACTCGTAGAATCTCTTACACATAAAGTGTACTATTTTTCCCTCTTTATTGGTCGCTCTGTTCCACAAAATATAACTACATATTCATGTGAGGAACGGGTAGTGGAACGGGTAGTGGAACGGGTAGTGGAACGGGTAGAGCATAAATAATCAATTGCAAGAAGCAGTAGTGAATAGTGAGGCGGCCGAGGAAGTATAAATTGCACAGTTTAGACCATGTTAGGCTGACCACATTGCCAATGTGTGCAGGTTGGCTTTTTTTAAACATATTTTGTCATACTATTCAGTGGTTTAAAATTTTTACGTAACCATAGATTAAACATTTGGGCAAGTCAGATCTGTATGAGTAGTAAGGTTGGCAAAAATACTTTAGACGTATAATACGTTAAGTATTATTCACGTATTATACACGTATAATACTTGAGCATTTTTACTATACATGTGAGAAAAATACCAATTATACAGTAAATTAATAAAATATAATTTTAAAACAAGTTTTAGTTCTTAATTGTTTTAATTTAAGCTTAAATTAGTAAATTATTGGTTAAAATAACTAAATTAATAAATAATTTGGCTGATTTTAATGTTAAAGCTTTTAATTTGTAATTGTTAAATTTTTTAAAAAATTAAAAGCAGTAAAATAGAAACAAAATAGATTTAAATTGTATTAATATTTTTTAAAATTAATTTTTATTCTATTTCTATTAATGATTGTAATAATAAATCATTACTAATAAATGTA